>JANHGL010006464.1:12335-80481 GCA_024611195.1 Ceyx melanurus
CGCGTCTGTAAAATGTAAAACTTATTTGTTGGTTTACCGTTTCCTTCCAAAAACTTTGTAGCGGGGTTCGGCCGGGGGAAAGGTGGGGATTTTCAGAAAGGAAGTCCCCCCCCCCCCCCCCCCAGCTCTTCTTTCTGGTGATGTCATTCCTTGGTGCAGGGCATGGAATTGCTGGTTTTTGGACATGGTGCACAGCAGCTGTAGTCCCCAGTGTAATGCTCCCTCTTTGCTGAGGCAGTGTTTGTGTTGGAGTATAATGCACAGTAGGGCCAACACATGGCAGGTATCAGTCTCAGCAGGCTAATCAGTACTAATTGAGTTAGTGCAAATGTCATATCTGGGCAGAGCTGCTTGTCAGGAGGCAATCTTTAGATGGTTGCTGTGCACTGAAACCTCTGCATAACAGGGAGTGAGCTGAGTGTCATTTAACTGCATATTTTGAAAGGGCATGAGATGAGCCTGGCCATCCTTCAGCTCTTCACTGCCCACAGAGCCATTTGGCTGAAGCAGAAAATGAACTCTGAAGACAGCTCAGCTCTGGTTTGTGTGCCTTGAAGCTCAACAGTGACTGTTCTTCCAGAGTCAGGAGCATCTGAAGCATTCTGTTGAAAGCAAAAAGCTAGTTTTGATGAAGGTACAATGCTGTAACTTGCCCCAGGTGGCTCATAGCAACATGTGGTGATCAGAGAAACAGATCCCATCAGTGTCATCTTCTGGAGGGTGGCTAAAACTGCTTTAGGCAGGGCTGAGTAATGAGTGTTTGATATTAAGTTATGCAGAGTACTCAAAATGCAGTTTCAAATCCTTCAGATATTTTTCTGGATGTTCAAATACATGCAAGGTCAGCATAGAAGTATAGAAAATATGTGAATTGTAGTGAAAGTGCAAGTTGAATTGTTGCTAAACCCTCAGAGTTGCTGCTAGAGGAGTTAATTTTAGAATCTGCTGCCTTGAAGATGTGGGTTAAAGCTGCAAATTCTTAACTTCACATTCTTAATTCTATTTAATCCTCTTTGGTTCTTCAGCTAGAAAATTCTTCTGTGCAGTGGAAAGCAGAGCTGACTGAAGGAAGGAGCAGAGCAGAACTGTTTTGATCAGATCAAGACTAGTGGCTATTTTCCTGCCCCTCTGGAAGGCTGTTTCTCTTCCTGTGAGTTATGCTTTGTATCCCCAGGTCAGGGAAAGCTGCTGGTGGTTCATCAGTAACACTGGAAGTTACTAAACCAAGAGCTGAGGGTTGTGTGTGGGTTTGAGCTCCCACTGACATGGTGCCTGCCCTCCTGGGCATGTGCTTTTTAGGAATCTTGGATACAAGAAGCTGTTGGGGGTTTGTGTTTGCTCACTAGCTGCAACTGACTGTGCAGCTCTTGGTTTCTGATGGGAAAGTATCTGTGCTTTCTTGCTCTTCTATTAATAGCCTCAGTGGAGGATTGGAATGCATTGTTTTTAAAGGGCTCTGGAACTGGGTCATTTTGGAGCTGCAGAGGAAGAAGAGTGAGTTTGCAGGCTCAGGAAGAGGGGAGGTGCCTCTGCTGCTGGGGAGTTATGATCCAGCTGCCAGGATACCCTGGGTAGAGCAGAGGGTCATGCAAGAAAATTCTCTTGGAGTACATTAAGGCCAAAGGACACCAAAGAGCTGATCAATTGGTTCATTTTATTGGCAACAAGAAGCATTATGTGTAGCTTGGAAGGCTTTGCTTCCTAATGCCTTAAAAAGAAAAAAAAATAACGAGTAGAAGGAAAAAAAAGGGAAAGAGAAGAGTGGGGTATCACCAAAAGAAGGGTCATTTTGGTAATTCCATGACTGGTTCAGTGTGAAAAGTGCAGCCCAGAAATGCATCACAGGCCACGAGAACCTCCCAGCCACAGGGGGCTTCCTGAAAAGCTGATGTACTAACCATGAACAAGCTGCAAATCAAGAAAAAAAAGTAGTTATTTTTGCTGAAGTAATGACAGAATGCAATTAATTGAGTACAGGGGAATTAATTTTCACAGTAAAAATCTTCCCAGCTTTCCTATCTTGTTCACAAAACCAAAGAAAGCAGCAAGAATAAAAGGAAGGGATTAAAAAAGAAAGAAGATAAATAAAGTTTTTCAGTTATTGAAACTTTTCTAAATGGAACAGGAATATTTCAATTATCAGTTTGATTAGATATATTTATTTAGAGATTATTATTAGATTTCCTTAGGTATAACCAGCAACATTTCTGACAAAATAATTATCTCTGTGGTAAATTTAACCTAATTTGATATTTAAAGAACAAAACTGTGGGATTGAGGTGGGAAATTGTACAGTGTGATGCCACTGGGCACCTGTGTTCAGACACCCAGATTGTTTCCATGGCCACCCAGAGGTTCCCCTGTGTCCTGACTGTATTTACCTTTTGAGGCAAGATGGGATTAGCTCATGCTCAGCCACTTCCCCCCAGGAAACAAACAAAACCTCAGTGGTGCTGTCAGATGTTTGTGGTTTGTTCGGGCTTTTTTTTTGCTCAGAAAGTATGTCTCTTTTTAAGCTGTTTATTTTGTCACCCTCTGACCTTGTGTCATCCTTCCAGTTGAACCTCTTCAGGGTTTCAGTGTTTGCTTGGCTCTTCTCCTCTGTTGGAGTCTGTGTTCTTTCAGGGTCCAGTTCTAGAACTGATTGGGGGTTTTTTCACAGGTTTTCTCAGCTGGCAATAGGGAAGCTGTGGCCAAATCTCCTTTTTAGTTGCTGCTGGCCTGTCACTGTCACCACTGGGCACAAAACACTGACAGTATTTCTGTTCCTTTTTGTTCCCTGACTCTTACCTAAATTCCTAACAACAGAATGAACTGATTCATTCCCTCAGCTTCCTGAGAAGTGTCACTCCTGTCATCTTGATTGTGCTCACTCTTCTACTCCTTGCTTATGAAAAGCTGATCTCCACTGCCTTCTGACTTGCTCCACATCCAAGAGAAGATGGAGCTGTGCACACAGAGTGCCCTGCCCTGCTCTGTCTCCAGCTTCCCTCTAGGAACATGCTGTTTGTAGCTCATTTGTGGGTTTTTAGCAGCCCAGCAGGTGCACTTCTCACTGTGTAGATGGTTGAGGCTGTTAGGGATAGTGCTGGGAAAACTGGCCCTGCTTGGGAAATTGTTTTTGGAATATCTCCTCTGATAATTCACCATTGTTGAAAAGTAGCTTTATAGTGGCAAACTTTAGAGAGCTGTTTGTGTGCAGCTGGGACTAAATTTCCAGACTACCTTTCTCTGACTTGCTAAAAAGCTAAGGATTGACAACCCCTTTCATCCTGCATTATCCAGTGTAGCTTTTAACTCCAAGAAAACTATGTTCACAAATTGATGCTCTGCTCCTTTGGGGTTGGTGCAGAAACATTAAATTGTACTAAAATATTCATATGTGAGTGCATTTAGCTGAAAGCAATTGATGTGCTTTTCCCTAGAGAGAGGGGGGAAAAAATTGCTGCACGGCCCTGCACTCCAGCAGACACCCTAACCACACTTAGGAGTAATTACATGGCTTGGCTGATCAAAGGTTCTTAAAGTGAAAAAGAAACTGTAGCTGGGATGGAGTTTAGAAATGTGCTCCTTGAATGCACCATGCTCCCCTGCATCAAAGCAGTGCACCCCAGATAGCTCTTTGATATGCACTGGGAGACATGGGAACTACTGGGAAGCCAGGAAATGTTGTATTGGGTGAGCAGCTGGTAACTGGGAGGAATGTCTTGCATGGAGCAGTTTTTCATGATAAAGATTTCTTCTTTCTAATGTCATTGTCCCTTTTGCTCTCACAGAGAAAATGAAATAGCTGAGCTGCCTTTAAAGAGAGTTCACCTGCCAGAGGGGTTTCTCCAGCTAGCCTGGTGGAAAGCATGCTGCTGGTTTGCAGTGCAGCTCAGAAATTGGCATGAAAATCACCAGGAGCTGAAAGCATGCTTGCAGAGTGCCCACCTCACCCTGGGTGGCACCTGTGGATGCCCAGCATCCTTCACAGTCACTCTGAAGCTGCCACTGAAAACTCTTCTGGTGCTTCTTTAAAGCAAATGGACCTCAGCTGCCCCAGGGCAGCCCAAGGCACTTTGAAATGCTCTCCTCAGTAAAAGTGAAATAATATTATACCCCACAAATGATGGTATAGGAAACTCTGTGTGCACTGGAAAGTAGCTGGTACATTGGTGGTTGTGATATCCACACAGAGCAGGCTTGTGACCCCCAGCCAGCGTGTGACTGATCAGGGTGAGCCTGCTCTGGCAGGGGGGCTGTGGTCCCTCCCAGCCCCTACCATCCTGTAACAGGCTCTGTGCATTCTGGGGCCAGTTGTGCAGCCTCCCAGACTTGCTGCAGATGCTGAGAGGCAAGTTGGGAACATCTAAAGGCAAAAGAGGAGTTCACAGGAGGGCTAAGGAGGCTTTGCATTGTCACCATTAGCAGAGACTCTACAGGCCTTACCATGGGCAAGGTGCTTTTGAGCCCTGGGCAGTGCTCAGTGTTGTCTGAAAGCCTTGCTGAGCTGACCTGCTGGGTAGCTGGCCCACTGAGGCAGCCAGAGGGGCATGGCTTACACACCTAGGAAGAGCCTGGTGATTTACAAATGTCCTTTTAATGCAGCATCCTTGTCTCTCCTAGACATTTGAATGGAATATATACGTAGGCATCTGGCTCCTGGGTAGTTGGATGGTTTCCAGAGGCTGAACTCCACGATGCTTAACAGACTGATAAGAGTCTCTGGTAGTCTAGATGACTGGCACTTAATGAATTGCTTTAAAAGAAATCAGATTACAGTAATGTGTTTGTAAAAAAGAGCTTGTATTAAAGACTATATGATGTTAAAATAAGTTCTCCTGTAACATCTGTTCTTTTATTTGGTATAATTAAAATATTGCATTCTTACCGAGAGTTTTTATACAGACATATTCTATTACATGGCAGCTGTGGTTAAAATGGCTTGGGCTCCAGGAGTAATCTTGCCAGGGAAAAGCTGTTGAGGCTGAGAAACCTCTGAGTGTCCTCAACAGCTGTGTGTTTGTGTGGAAATACAGACTACACTCTGCGTTTCCATTTCAAAGCCAGCCCTTTAGATAGGAAATTCTTTGTTCCTGCTTTGTTTTCCCTCCCTTTCAGTTTTTACTGGGGACAGCATGTGTAGAAAAGCTTCATAAATTTCATTTATCTGTCCATATTTTAAAAAACCAATGTAATAGGTGAAATCTTTAGCTGTAGAAACATCAGAAAGTAATATTTTTTTTTTCTTTAATTGCTATAATGGCTTTCAGGCCTGTGTAGAAAAAAAAAATTATCTCTATCTGAACAGGAATTATTTTTTATGACCCTTCCTGCCTCCCCCAGTAATTTCTGCATTTGTCTGTTCTTAAACACAGACTAACCTTGGGACCTCTAAAACACAAATGCTGGTAGGATTGGAGGTTGTGTTTTTTCTGAGCATTTAAATTGGTTTTGACAGATGATCCTCCACCTAGTTTTCTGTGATAGTATCCTCTCCTTGAATGGGTGGTGAAAAGCACTTTATTTGGCTTGCTTCTGTAAAAATAGGTAGCTAAACAGGACAAATTTAACTGCTACTTGGACTAGGGGTGGGAAGAGTCTCAGAGAGCTGAAACCACACCTGGCTGTGGATAGAGCCTGGGTGAAAGGGAAGGAAATGCTGGGATTTGAGATGGAAATGTTATCTCTCTTGAGTGTGTCTCTGGTGCTAGATTGTGAGCATCCACTGTGTGCCAGTGCCTGGCTGGGAGCCACCCCTTGGCCTGTCCTGTGTTGAGCTGATGGGGATGGGGGAGGAAAAGCTCAGGGCAGGTGAGTGTTGAGGGTTGTGGTGAAGAACAGAAACTGAGTGCACGGTGCACGAGCCCACCTCAGAGGCTAAAATGTCCTACCTTAGAGGAAACATCTTTGGGGTGCAGACACCTGAATCCCAACTTAGTGCATCATTATTGAAAGGATCCTAGAGGCTTCAAACAAGAACCCAGGTTTTCTCTTTAGGCAGCTGCATTACCCCTTTGTAGATTCTCTTGCTGAATATCTGTGTTGGGAATGCCATGGATCATGGGACAGCCCCCCCTGCCCTCTGGCTGAGCAGTGGCTGGTGTCTGGATGCTGCTCTGGGGTTCTGCCTCCAGTTACTCTCACCCCGGGGGGGGAAGGGGAGCAGTCACTGAGAAGAGCTGTGATGTGCAGCCCAGGGAGTGTGCCTGCTCTGCTCTGTTTGTGAGCTCTCTGCAGCTGTGCTCCTGGTACCAAAAATCCCTCCTTTTTGTCTTCTAGGAACTTTACATTGCCGTGGGAATATCTGGAGCAATCCAACACTTGGCTGGAATGAAAGACAGCAAGGTATGTAAAGATGGATGTGCTGAGAAAGATTTTTTGAGGAAGGAATTGACTTCCTTGCTTTGCCATCAGTGCTGCAACCAGTTTGTTTTTGATGTTAAATTTCCCAGTTTGCTTGGCTAAGCCTTGCCAGGAGGTACTGTGGCAAAACACCTATCCCAGTAGGAAAACCACTGCCCCACAAGCCAAAGTGGGAAGGAGAAGCAGCTAATTGACTGTGTTGATTAAAGAACCCCAAGCACCCACCCAAACCCACCCCACCCATGGCTGAATTCTATACAATAGTTCCATTTGCATTGATTTCAGAGCGTGACATATTAATTCATGCATAACATGTGCAATTTGAATTATGAACTTACTATTCCATAAAGTAAAAGATGTCTCTGACATTCCTGCATTTAGCCATTCAACTGGAAACCTATTCTAAAATGGCAGTAAAACTTTAAAAGGTTTAACTCGTTACTTGCCAAAGCCAATAATCCCAAATTCCAGTTGCCAGTTGGGTTTGTAGCTTGGTGTTTGGAAAGAGGAGGAAAATCACCTGCTGAGTGACACCATCCAGTGCCAGACACCAAAGCTCTGGGTTGTTCTGCCTCCCCCTGAGTAATTCTAGAATAAAAGGATCTAAATTGTTATTCAAATGAGAAGTTAGAGGTGAGCAGGGGGCAGTGAGGCTTGTGTTGAGTAAGAGTGTCCATAGCAGCATGTCCAGTGCTGCTCCTGGAGCAGTCCCTTCTGCTCACAGAGCCACAGCAGGACCAGAGGAAAAGTTGGGCAGCACTGAGGTGACACTTCAGTGTCTCTGGCTCCCTCTGCACCACTATAGCAGAGGGGCCACACTACTGAGTCTCCAACTGTGGTGAGGGTGGGATTAGTATCAGCCATGAACTGAGAGCTGCCTGAAGTTGACCTGACCCTGTTTGTATTTATCTCCTGCCTTGTCACAGGTGAGATTGCCACCAGCATTGGGAGCATAGTAGATTAGTGCCACAGTTTCCCCTGATAGGAAGTATTGAGCTGCAGTTCTGTGCTGTAACAACAAAGCCTCTCTCTGCCTCTTTGGCTTCTCTGGTGCCATGATTTTGAGATGCTGTTTTCTAGGCAGCAAGGACAGCTGCAGTTTGTTGGTATGCAGTGCATACTTAACTTTCATTTCTGCCACATATCATCATTTTTCTCATGTATTGTAAAGCTCAGTTGTGCTGATTTGTGTATGCAGTGTGTTTAGCTTTCCTTTAGCCAGAGCACATAGGTGTGGTAGTTACAGAGGAGATCCAGGTTTTACAAACAAAGATTTATGCAGCCCTGGGGGCTCTTGGAGTTTCCCCTTTTCCCCCAGCACTGCAGATTGCCTGGCACTGGGAGGCTGCACACTGCAGGATACATTTTCCACAGCAATCAGATGCTTCCCACCAAGTGAAATGTAGAATTGATTTGTTCTTTTACAGCCAGGTAGAAAATGCAGCTTTTGAGGAGACTGGAGAATCATAGTTGCTTTCTTCCCTTTCTTGTGGCTGCCTCATGAGGCAGTTACAGTGACTCCTCTTTCTGAGAGCTTGAACCTGCAAAGTTCTGTTGCAAAACTTCAGGTTACAGAGGGAGGCTGGGCTGCCAAACAACAGCCTAAGAGGATTTGCAAACTTTACTGCCCCTAGGTGTACACCACCCAGGCATTATCTTTGTTGGACAAATCCACTCAGTGAAGTGAGAACAGAGATGTGACCTGTGGTACCTGGGAATTTCAGGGGAGTGCACTGAACAGCTGTCAGGTCAGAGCTGGCTCCTTCTACAGCTGTTGTTTGTGTTTGTTCCCCCTGTGGGGTTGTAGATTTGGCTGTGGACAGCCACTCTGCTGTAGCTGGGAACTGCCACAGACATTGATAGAATGAGTTACCAGGATGGCAGAGTTCAAACCAAGGCAGACACCTGCTGGACTGTTGGAATGTTGATCCCATTAATCCATGGCTCTGTATTCACCTGGTGCTGTCCTGTTGCTTGCAGACCATTGTTGCTATCAACAAGGATCCAGAAGCTCCCATTTTCCAAGTGGCAGACTACGGCCTGGTGGCAGACTTGTTTCAGGTGAGGCCAAAGCTGGTTCAGAGGGTTGGTGCTGCCTCAGGTAGGGTGCTACAGGTGGCTGTGGGAGGGTGTTTGCTGGGATTGGGAAAGAATGGGATTTACAGAGTTATTTTCACACTTAGACTTGACTTCCAGCAAACAGAAACTACCCTGTGCACTGGGGCTGTCACAGCCCTGCTGCCTCTAGTCTAGTGTCCCAGCTACAGCCCATTTTGAGCAGTAAGCAGTGGGCAAACAGAGCTGGCAGGAGCTGTTCTCAGTGTAACCCGGGCTTGCTGCCTTAGCGGGGCCTGTGAACTCTGTGACCGCTGCGCTGCGCATGGGCTGGGGGCCAAGCAGCCACAGCTCTTGTGAGAGCCACAGAGGCTCCGAGGAGAGCGTGGGCAGCAGCTCTGGCAGCACTTAGTGCCAGCCCTGCACCCTGCCCGCCAGCTCCGGGGCGAGAAGGGGCCTGTGCAGGAGGCCGAGCAGAGCCCGTTCGGCAGAAACGCCGCGTGGACAATTTCCTTAATAAATTTTGTACGACTGCATTATTTCCACCTAACGGAAATGCAGCGCTCTTAAATAATTAAGAGGCTTTATTCAGCAGGAGAGATGAGGGGAGTGCTGTGAGCTGGGGTGACCCGCGGCCCCTGGAGTGGTGTGAAGGGCAGGAGGGGTGGGAAAGTGGGAGCGTTCCCCGGGGGGCTGGGTGGAGGGCTGGCACGTGCTAGCCCGGCACTGGTGTTCGCAGGCGGTGCCGGAGCTGACAGAGCTGCTGAAGAAGAAGTGACCGATGGTGCTGGACCCTGTGCTGCTGTGGTATGGGGTGGGGGGTCGGGGTCAATAAAGGACTGGAGTGGAAAGAGGTGAGGGCACTGTGGTGTTGGGTTTTTCCTTTTATTTTTGTTGGGCAGTAGGATGGCACATAAAGCGGCAGTGGTGGTGGAAGGAAGGCAGACAGGGAAGGCAGGTAAGAGAAGGCAGGAGGCAGCATATGTTTGTCAGCATTTATTCCCATCCCCTTTTCCCTCCCAGCTGTGCTCAGCCCCTGGATGGGCCCAGGCAGAGCCCAGGCTGTCCAGCAGCTCTGTCCTGTCCCTGGGCACCACGGGTCCCTGCTGGCCCTGAAGCAGTGGAAGGTCTCTGGTGCTCTGGGCACCGGCGGGCTGGCCTTGGGCTGGCGGCAGGACAGCTCCGTGCTCCGCTCCCTCAGGCACTGTGGGTCCTTGTTGGCCTAAGAGTGCTGGGAGGTCCCAGCTGGCCCAGGGCGGGTCCCTTGTGTGTCTTTGGCACCAGTGCTTGATGCCAGCTCGGCCTCAGGCCTATGGCTGTTGCAGGAGCTGCCACTGATAGCTTCCAGCACCACCATCCTGCCCCCAGCGGCCTCGTGACCCAGCACAGCGCGTGTGCCACCCCAGCTGTCCCTATGCCTCAGGAACCCTGCCCAGCCGTGGCTCGGGGGGCCCTAATGCCCCGTACTTCTCCTCGATCATCGGGGTGCCTTGGGGGCAGTCGATGAGGGGCTTGAGCTGGAAGACGTCGAGATTCTCCTGGTTCCTGCGGTTGTAGACGCTGAGCCGGTGGCCCAGGTCCGGGCTGACCCCCACCGAGCCCACGGGGCTGGGCAGTTTCAGGTTGACAGGATCCAGCCCCTTCTGTGCCAGGCAGGCCTCTTCGGACAGGGATGAGAGCAGCTCCTGCATCACCGCGTGGGCCACCTGCTGCCGGGGGGCGGGCACGAGGTCGGCCCGGGGTCCGGCGCGGGCCTCGGCAGTGTCCTCGCAGGTGGTGCTGCAGTCTGGGGAGGAGCCCAGCGTCTGGCTGCTCTCGCTGCAGGCCTGGGTGCCCGAGCTGACGGTGGAGCGCGAGGCGCTGCCCGAGGTGACGCTGGCCGAGGTCCCGGTGCTGCCCAGGCGCAGCGGCACCTCCACAGTGAAGAGGTCGGAAGAGATGTTGGGGCGATGGACGTCGATGGCGGCCGTGGTGACCACGCAGATGGCGGCCTCGGCCACACCGCTGTCTGGGGGGACAGAGCATAGGGGGGCGGGGTTAGAGGGGCCCTGCTTTATATGCACAGGTTCCATGTACAGCGCTGTGGGGGCAGAGGTATTGCCCTATCTATCTATCTATCTATCTGTCTATCTATCTAAAACAGGTACATGTAAAAATAAAACCATATACCTCCCAGTGTCTGTGTACATAGCATAGAAAATCCATCTGTCTATATTTACATTATTTAACTTCACACACCCACATTTATTTATTCAGTGATGCTGTTTGGTGGAGGGAAGGAAAGACTGGAGATAAAGTGGGATTGCTATAGGAATAGCAATATATATGCAATATAGCAATATATATGCAATATATTGCTATATATGAAGCTATACATACATATGTAGGCAGCAAGCCCTTTATATAAAGTACCCCCCCCCCGCCTAGACAGACACATCTCTTATGTATCCGTGCACCTAATGACAGTATAGAAATGGGTTTCTAGCAGTAGTATCACCTAGATCTGTTACACACATTCTGTACATGTGTCTATGCACACAGCCTTTCACACATACACACATCATCTATATATAGCCTAACCTCAGGGCGGGGGCAGTGGGGCTGTGCACACGTATGAACTCTATACAGTACATCACACCTAGACAGTAAAAAAACCCCCAGAGCAACCAAGCGAAGGGCCGTGGGGCAAGAAGAGGCACCAGCCAAGCTTGGGGCAGCTCCAGGTCTGTAATGGGGCCAGGAACAGCTGCACAGCCAGAAATGGAGCCTTGACAGCTACTGAGAGACTGGCTGGAAGCAGAGGGGAGGGAGGAGAAGGGAATGGGATAGGGGAAGGTGGAAGAAGTAGGATAAACAACAGGAAGGGAAGAGGAAAGGGAAGCAGGAGAATGTAGAGGGAGAGGGATGGTGGTGGTAGAAAGGGGAGATGGAAGTGGAAGGTGGAAGAGTAGGGCTGAAGGGGAGGGAGGGAAGGCTGAGGAAAAGGTAGATGGGTGGGGAAAGGGACCAAGGAGCAAAGGGGAAGGTGGAAGGGGAGCAGGAGCAAAAGAAGGGAGAGAGAAGGTGGGGAAGGGTGAAAGGGGAGGGGGAGGAAGGGGAGAGATGGGAAGGTGGAAGGAGAGAGGGACTGCAGGGGGAGGATGGGGGGACAGGGGCTGTAGGAGCGGGAAGGTGGAAGCAATAGAGGAGAGAAGGTGAAAATCAGGAGGGGAGGGTGGGACACTGGAGGGACAGGGGTAGGGGGAATAGGAAATGGAGGGTAGTAGGAGAGAGGGAGGGCAGAAAAGGACAGGGCAGGTGCAAAGCAAGAGGTGGGAATAGAGGGGGAGGGCAGAATGGGAGAGGAAGGGGGAAAGAGGAGACATGGCAGAGTGAGGATGGAAGGGGAGTGGCTGGCGGGAGTGGGGAGAGAAGGTAGAAGCCAGAGGGAAGGTGGGAGGAAAGGAAAGGGGAAGTCAGAAGGGGAAGAGGGCAGAGGAAAGTGGGGTGGTAGGGTGGGGAGATAGGGGAAGGCAGTAAAGGGGACAGCGAAGGAATGTGGAAGCGGGATGAGGGAAGAGGGAAGGCAGAAGCAAAGGGGAGGGCATGTGAAGGCAGAAGGTGAGAGCAGAGGGAAGGCAGAAAGGCAAGAGGGCTGGTGGGAGGGTTAGGGACCATCACCTTCACCTCTGGCCACCAGCGCTGGTGGTCCCAGGACACGGGAAGAAAGCTGCAGCTGTGTGCAGACACAGACTCACTGCCCGGAGCTGCTGTGTCACCTACTGCAGGACCATACAGATGCCACCCACCTGAGCTGCTAGGACAGCTGCCCAGTGTCACTGAAAGGTCACTCTCCATCATCTTTGAGAAGTCATGGAGAGCTGGAGAGGTGCCTGAAGCCTGGCAGAAAGCTGCCAATGTCATCCCTGTCACAGGGGTTGGGGCACAAGAAGGGTTCCAAAGAGGACCCAGGTACAGACCCATTAGCCTCACTTCAATCCCTCTATGGATATAGAAAAATAGCTATCTACTGATAATGCCATGCACCTGTATCTAGGTGCACACACAGACATATTACAGATCAAATCCAACCTTTGTCACATACACACCTATTTCATATGCACATCATCTTTCTATAACAATTTAGCCATAGATCTGAGCTATAGATGTGTCTCTGCATATGTGAGTCCCAAATCTAAGACATTGTGCCTATAGACACTGAAATCTATATACATACACAGTACAGTACATAGTTCCCCTCTTAAATACATATATCACCAAACTGAATACACACAACCCCCTACATTTACACAGCAATGTCTCTACAGATGTCTCAGTGCATGTCTGTATTTATGACATACAGCTGTAGAATGGATGACACTGATACAGGAACACAAACCCCTTTACACATTTACTACAGACATGTAGAGATAAACACACCCTGTATGTAGAAGGCCGTGTGCCCCTAGCACACCATACCTGCACTGGGGCACACTCACTGCACTATGTGACACACCTGCACACACATTCCATGTGCAGCCTCTCCGTGTGTGTACTGGGGCTGTACAGAGAGGGCTGGACCCTACGGGAAACCCCACACCTCACAGTGTATCTCACACACACACACACACACACACACACGCACACACACACACACACACACACACACACACACACACACACAGTGCTGCCCTGGCCCCACACGGGCAGGGCACCTTTGCATGTTGAAGCAAAACTTACCACTGCTGGGCTCGTTGTAGTAGCGACTGATGTAGTTGTTCATGTCATCCTCTGCAAGAACAAAAAAGGCAGCCATTAGAAGAGTGTTTATTTGAAGACATGGTTGAAATCCACCCCCCCACCCCCAAGGAAAGGCTCACTTCTGCCCTGTCTTCCCACAGCACCTCTCGTGTGTTCACAGCACCAAAGGCCAGGTGTGATTTGGCAAAACATCCACCCTGTGGCTGCAGCCAAAACAGGGAGTGTCATTTGTTGCAGGTCTTTAGGGTGCCAGCTTGGGAAAGAGGCATTTTATGGTCCAGAGATGATGTGCTCCATGACCTCTCTGGAGGCTGCTGAGAGCCTGACCACTTCCCCAGGCCCATCTCTGCTTGTAAAGACAAGTGTGACACTGGCCTTTTCCTGGTCAGCAGGGCTCTGCCCTCCCACACACAGCACAGGGATGAACTTTTCTTCACCCTGAGAGGCTGAACCACAGGCACTGGCAGAGCCAGACCTCCCTCTGCTGCAGTGACACCACTCACTGAGTTACCTCCTAACACACAGCTGCTCTCCAGAGAGGGGCTCTGTGTGGCCCTGGTGGCCCAAGCTGCCTTCCCCCTCACTTACCATTGGTCTCTCCCTGCTGAGACCTCCTGCTCCCTACCAGCCTCCAGCCCTCCCCTCACTCTGCCAGGAATTGCTCTCTAGGCAGGGAGACTCAGAGGGAAGGTTGTGTTTCTCCTATAGGGACATTTCTATTTCCTTTCAATGTTGTTTTTTTTTCATATGGCCCAACACTGCTCCTCATTTTCATTTGCAGTCCCCTCCTGACCTATAGACTCCTGCCATGCTGAACAGCAGACAGATCTACTGCTCCTGAGTTGACTGAGAAAAAGAGAGGAGACTATATCCAATGTTTCCAAAAGAATGGCTAGAACGTGCCCTGTCCTGCCTTGGATGGCATGGCCAGCAAGAGCCACACAAGTTTACCACAGCAAGTGGAAATGCCCACCTCCAGCTCTGCACCAGCACAAAAACCAGAGGCACAAACCAGCTCTCTAGCAGCTCTAAATCCACATCATTTTAACCTGTAAATCCTACTTCTAAAAGAATATTTTGGGTTTTTTCATTCAGAATCAATACAGAGCTATTTTCTTGTGTATTACATACACATGAGTAATATTTAGCATAATATTATCTGCTGGCTTAAAGTACAGAATAAAGATTCTTACAAGTCCAGGGTGCAGTTCTACACTTGTACATGGGAGCTACACCTGAACCTCAGCAATGGTAAGAGAAAACCAAAGACACAGCCACAAGCTGCAGCTCTGGTGCACATGGAGATTTTGGCTGCTGCAGATGACAGAGGGGTTTCCCCTTATCCTACAGAGAAGCAGAACATTTTACAGCCCCTGTAAAAGAAAGGAGTGAGCTCCCCTCATTCTGAGGGGAATGTCAATATTGCTGCTAAGAAAACAGCAGTGGGGGATCCAGGAAGAATTTGAAGCTTCCAGGCAACCCGACCCTCCCGGTTTGCGGTGGATCGTGTGCTCTAAAAGCCTTCTCTCCTTTTAAGTGCTCTTTTTGATACCGTGTTGCAGAAAATCATGCTCATCCCTTTGAGCCAGATTTCCTTCATCCCCCTGGGTGCCTGTGGCTGCAGCACTGCCTTTTCACAGCACATTGTGGTTTGCAGGTGAAGGAAACAGCTGTTTTCTGGGGAACGCTCTCTCCTGCACAAGACCCAAACCACTAAGCACTCTGTACCTGAAATAGCTGCACTCCTAAGAAGGCAATCTAACCTGACACTGAAAGGCAACGTGGTTGTTTTCCTGGTTTCATTGGATCTTAAAAGCTTTTTTGGCCCTTGTTGATCTTTAAATGCCTGCAGTCAGAGGTGTGCTTTGTGCTAATGTCTGGCTGTACAGAGAGGCCTCGGAGCAGCTCGAGGCGAGGCGGCTGGATTAGGAGTACATTGCAAGGCTCTTCAGCTGGCTGCTGCTAAAACACACTGCACTGCAATCATGCATAATTCAGACTCTAAATGCCACCAAACCTGCCAGCCCATACACACACAGGTTCTTCTTCAGGCATGGAACATCCAGCTACAGTCAGAAACAATCTGTATTTCCAGTAATGCACTTCCAGCTTATTGAATTCTAAGCAGCCAAAGGAGGGAAACAGAACCCCAGCCTGGCCTGGATGGGGCACATCCTGCACACAGGGGTCACCCCTCCTCAGCACCTGGCAGAGAAGCCCAGAGCCACCCTCTGAGAGCACCCCAGTCCCCAGCTTTGCACGGTTCTGTGGTTCAAGCCTGTGCCAAATGCCAAGATGCTTTCACCAAAGATGGAAAAGGCAACATGGGAAGTTGCTCATCTGCTTTTCTGTCTGTGGCAAGGCTCAAGTTGTCTTTAGGATCACACTGGTCATCTGCCTTACCAGCTGCAGAACATACCAGGGTTCTGCCCTTTGTGTCAGCAAAGGCCAATGCCAGGCACCCGGAAAGGGAATCCTTGGTGCACTCAGATTCCTTGGAGGGGTGAGGAAAAGCATGGATTGTTCTGGCTGTGAGTGACCCCTTGCACACATCTCTCTGCTCCACTGTTATGAAGTGATGGTCTTGCTAATGTCACTGTTTTATCTGCAGCCATACATATCTACACCTGTCTGTAAAATGTATGTATTTTACCTTGATTTGCTTCTTGTGAATAAAAAGCAGTAAAGAGTAACGGAATAACAGCAGCACAATATAAATATTTCAGCAACAGATTAAGTTTCTGAATCATTACATTAAAGGAAACTGACAATTAACAAACTCATCTCAGTCATATGGGACTCTCAGCTGCTTTGGCCACCTCCAGCTCTCATTATATTCTACATTGCTGAAAGCAAGGACTTGAAAGAAATGCCCCAAATACACCACTGAAAGCAAGTCCTTGTGCATCTCATGTCTACACAAATGAGGAGTCCAGCTCTGCACAGTCACATGGATCACTGCTCAAGTCCTTCATGGTGATTTACAACGAGATGGAGTCCCCCCTGCTCAGCATCTGCAGGCAGATGGGATCAGAATCCAGCTGCACTTGCAGCTGGCTGCACAGAGAAGGTTCCTGTGGGCAAGCAGGGATACCAGCCCTTACAGGAGGGCCAGACTCCTCACACTGTTCCAATTCTAGTATGTTTTCTGCTGTCAGGGGATTTCAGTTTCAGCTCCAGAAAGGGGCTGACAGAGGATGGATGGATGCCTGGCCACACAGATAATCCACCTTGAGAGGAACTGTCTTAGAGAAACACTTTCCTCTTCATAGCTTCCATGTTTGTTTTTTAACCTTTTATTTTTTATTATATTCCTGATCTCTGCCACCTAGGAATTTTCAGGATCCAGAAGACTTCATTTTCCTCCTTTCCTAGAAACACAGCAATGTTACCTTCACTTCCTTCTCCAGAAGAGAAACCTTCCCTTGCAAAGTCCTTTGCCATAATGTTGTCCAAATGGTATTTGTAGTAAATGAACAAACTGGCAGTAAGTGGAAAGAAAAAAGCATTTCCCTGTTATTTCCCTTGGAAAATATTGATGGGTGGTGATTGGGATCCTCTTGCTACATGCACCTGGAGGAATCTTAGCATCATTTAGGTTGGAAAAGACCTTTAAGGCCATCAAATCCAACCACAGACCTAATGCTGTCAAGTCCATCACCACAGCGTGTCCCCAAGTGCCACATCTGCAGGTAGCAAAGACTTTTTCACCTCAAATCAGACAAATCTGGTGATGAAGACCCAGCAGTTGAAGAAAGGAACAACCACTTCTGTGAGGCTCTAAGTGCAGTGAAGTCAAAACAAGAAAGGCAAGTCAGTCTCATCTTTAGCCCAAATCTCTGTGATTGGAAAAACATGTGGCTCTTGGTCAGGATCTGTTTGACAGCTACTGCATTTTGTCTGATGAGGGTTTTCCAGTTATCTGCCTGTTCTTTTCCTGCAAGACTCAGAATGCAAGCTAAAATGGTTCAGGGAGTAATAAACTATTTAGAGTGCAGTCCTATATAATCTCATCTGACCCAAGAGACAACATTATAATCTCTCTCCTGGCCCTATAAAAACCTAATAAATTTGGTGAAACCCATAAATGACATTCTGCCTAAGGACAATCTCTCTTTTCCTTCTGTAATCCCTCAACAGCAACCTTTAATTGTTTCATCAATGACTTTGGTGAATGAGTCTGCAACCCCTCTGCATACAATAAATACCATTTGCACATCTTTCAGAACAGAGGCCTTAAAAATGAGATTTCTTTGGAAATATTTCATTATTAATGTATTTTGCTACATCTTTTTATTGCCATCAATTGTACTGTCTCCTGTCTCTCCATGATGTTTTTTTTCTGAACTGGAAGGTTATTTTTTTCTGCTTGGTAGCCTCCCACTGAGAATGTGAATCACTGAATTACAGAGTCATGTCTTACCCTGACTTTCCTCCAGAAAGCAGTCCTTACTACAAGGTTACTAAAGAAGCAGATCTTTCATCTGCATCACTGCTGACACTGGCGCCTTCTCCTTAGAAGCATTTGGGGAAGAAATGCAGCATAAAACTCACTTAGGGGGGAGGAATTCATTGATGTACACTCAGAGCAGGAAGGATTTTCAATGCACAAGATCATCATTTCAATGCATGAGATCAAGTGACAGTGTAGCACAGGAAGAGAGGAAGCCAGAATGCACATAACAAGGGACATCTGTAGATGTTGCTGAGAGCAGGCTGGCAATCCATGGAGAAAATTCCCCAAAGAAGCTGTAACCTTCCCAGCAAGTTTTCCCTTGCAGATTGCCACAAGCTCTGGCATTCCAGATCTCTCTGATCTTGGCCATCTGAACTGAAGGACCATCACCAAATGATCAGCCAGACCTGAGCTCCTCTCCTCAGCAGCCTGAGTGCAGCTCACTGCTCACCTGCATGTTCCTGTCTTCAGGCACATGCTCACTCCCCAGGCTGTGCTCTACCATTCTCACCCCTCCTTTGCTGGGCTCCAGCAACATCAAAGGTTCGTGCCAAGAGGAAACATGAAGAGCCAGCTGGCACTTTCCAGGAGACCCCCCCAGCTTTTGGTAGGATTGTCACATCAGTGCAAACTGCAGTGACTGTTCTGTTCACACTGATAGCCACTCCCTGCCAAGCTGGGGGGATGCCTGAGCACACAGTCCACCTCCAGAGGAGCTCTCACAGTTTGCACAGAAACAGAGCAGCAGACCCAGCCTTGTTCCAAGCCAGAAATCACCCTGACATGGAAGTTGTGCAGAAAAGAATCCTGGGATCTGCAACAGGCTCCATTATCAACTGGGACAGAAAACCCCAAATCCTCCAGTGCCAGCAAACTGGGTGGCTTCAGCCCTCAGAGCACTGTGCACTGAGCTGGGCTTGGCCAAGGTGCAAGATGCCTGTGTGTCCACATGGCTGGTGGCTTCTGCTAGAGCATGGCCTGCGGGACCTCTCAGTGCTCTTCCCAACCTTGTTCTCTCTAAATATGGATCAGCAGATCCTCAGCTGAGCTGGCCTGTTACAGCCAGCCTGAAGCAAACACGGAGGAACCCGGCTCTGTCTTTGTGAAACAGCCACATTTGTTGTGTCTAGAAAAACAAAGGTTGAGAAGAAACATGGATACCAAAAAAAATCCCAGTGACTCGATGGATAAGCATCAGGGAAAGAGAAGAATAATTGAAGCAAGAGGATTCAAGAACAAACTGTAAATGAGCGACGAATAAACGTCAGCTGGGAATTAGGAAAAGCTTTCTAATAATCCAGACAAGTGGGATGCTGGAAGAGTGTTCCAATGGAGCAGAGGGCAAAATGCATCACTGCTGTCACATGGAGCACGATCTGCTTGTGAAAGGGATTATTATGAACTGGGCTGCATGCTTGGACAGTGGAAAACGTTCCCGTTCTGTGTTCCTTTACCTGTCAGCAACATCTTCGCACCTCCTCACATTAATGATGGGAGACAACTGTGACCTCACATGCCTGGCTGTGTGCTCACCACTTCTGGAAGTGAAGAGATCCCACCCCGCCCCTCTGGTGAGTATGGAATTCAAGAGCCTAACTTCACTAACGACACACACATTTCTCTAAGTGTTGCTTAAGGTTTAATTCCTTTGATTCCTGCCCAGATGATCAGTGCACAGAGAACCACAAAGCCTGAAAGAGGCACCTACAGAGAAGCCAAATCCTCACTCTTCCACAGATACATGGAGTTTAACCAGCAAGTGGAGTGCACTTAAGATATAACCATTTCCAGAAGTAGGCTTCAAAGTAGATACATTTCAACATTTGAAAATAACCATAAACTATTTTTTATCTATTGTTCTGCAGTAACAGGGCTCTCTTAGAGCACTAACAGATGATCACCAAAGGAACTGGCTTAGAGTTTAAAAGTGTTCAACCAGCTCAGACTGCCTTGCAAGGAACAACTGAGAAAATCCTTTCCAGTGCCCTGCTTTGCCTTCTCAGACAGCTTATGAATAATCCTAAGGGAAGCCTTCTGAAGCTCCAAGATTTCTTCACATTCCCCTCCCAATATACTACTTTCTTCACTTACAGAACAGTAGGTACCTATGGGGAGAGCAAGCTTTACTTTTCTCCAAGCATGACCATAAATTGCAGCAGTCCCCCAAAGACTTACCACTAACCCCATAAAAATGGAAATTTGACTCAGAATGGCTAAAATGAGCTTTGTGAGATGCAGAGTAACCAAGCCAGGATCCGGTTCTTGCTCAGAGGAATAGAAGGCTGGCATATTAATCTTCAACTATGGCAGTACTGTAGAATTTCAAAACCTGAAATGATCTACGCAGGAAAATGAGGAATTTCCACCAGAGACTCTAATTCATATATTATGGGAGAGATTAAAGAATAATAAATTTTGGAAGGAAGTATTAATGGCTATATGGGGCACCGTGAACCTGGCATTCCCTGAAGCCTGGAACTTTGTATACCAAACACTAAAAATGATTTGTGGAGGAGCAGAAAACATTAGGAGTTATTCTGACCGTGACTAGTTACATGCTGTGCGAGGCAAGAACTCAGCAAGAGGAAAAAAAAACTTCCTTTCTAATTTAGAGATGAACAGATAGGATAATATTTGCTATTATGTCACATGGCAACCATCTCTGGGAAGAAGAAAGGAGATGACAGCACTTAGGATATTTCCCTTGCTCTTAGAGAAAGGCTGACCACAATGGTCCTGAAAATCATTAGCGACGCTGCTGTGCATTCACATGCAACAGCTTTCACCCCGAGCTCTTTATGGACAGAGGCAGAGAAGTAAAGTGCTCACAGTGCAGCAAATGTCAGAGCTTTGCCCTGGCTTTATAGCTCCTGGAACCTTTCCCTTCTCTGAGTCCATCATCTTGGCTGCTGTTGATAACCTTACCCTTTGACTTCCACGCTGAAGGCAGGTTTTGCTTTCATGCCTGCCCGCTCTGGAGATCAATTTATTGGCAACACAAATAAAACCCCTGATTCAAAGCAAGTTGTAGGGGAAAAAAATCCTGCTTCGTAGCCAAATTAATAAGAAAATGCCATATATCCATACATTTTCCACAGAATTATTCCTGTTTTGGTGGGAGGTCTCTTGTTGAACTGCTCTGGGGAAACAGAAGCGTGTGAGGCAGCAAGCAGCTCCTGATGGAGAGAACTGGCACAGGACTGAGCAGACCACGAACAGCTACAGCTGTACAGCCTCAGGAAGGGGCATGAAATACTAGGTGGGAAGTTATGGGACATTTTCAGAGTCTGTGGGGCATCCCAGTCTTATATCAGCAATTAAAGCACTTCAGATAGAAAGAGATCTGCAGAAAGTAAAGCTGGAGGAAAGAAAACACAAACTGACAGCTACCAACCAGCCAGCACAGCCAGTCCTCCCCTGGTGCAGACCACAGTGGGTGTCTCCACAGGAATTCCCTGTGGTGCTGTGTGTACCATGTGACTCTGGGGCTACCTGAGTGACTTTACCAAACGCTGCAGTAAATGGCTTTACAAAACACCAGAGTACAAGCCACGGCTGCCCCCGAGGAGCTTTAACTCATGCAACTATCCCATAAAACTCCCAGGTAGGGAAATGAGTAAAAAGTCTCAAATGCTTTCTTATTCCACAAGCCCTTTGTGGTGAAGTTTTCTGCACTGAATGTTGCCATTGTTCAGTATAGAGGGGGGAAATAAGATTAACTTGTGCTGGAAGATCTCATTTTCTCAGGCAGAGTGTTCCCTCACCAGCTCAAGCTTGCTGGTTTGGCAGAATTCAGGGCTCTCCAAAGAGGGGGATTTCTTGAAGGCTAAGTTAAAAGTCTGGCACAAACACGTGCATTCCTTGCCATACCCTACCCTCAGGTACTATATGTAGGGCTGTTGTTCTGCCAGAGGATAGCACAGCACAGCAGAGCCTGTTCTGCCTGACAACTGAGCTGTGGCTTTCAACTGTGGCTATTCTTTTAACAGTATTAGCAACCTGGTCCCTCATTTCTCCTCCAGCTCCTCCATGTCACAAGCAATTGCAGCTATTTTTCAAAGCTCATATAGCACATTAACTGCAGTCATCACTCTGGAATCTTTGCAGATGAAAACACATCTTAGAGTAAATGGATACAAAGCACTTCCCAGTGTGGTCTGACACAGAGGGTAACTTGCAAAACATAACCCTTGACCCAAAAGTCAGGAGTTAAAACACTGGTGGCTTACAGTTCTGAGCAGAGCAAGTGGTGTGGAAAGCCCTGAAGATAGCACAGCCAGCATAACCACAGCACCTAAGAAGCAGGAGGATACAAAAATGACCTCCAGGAAATGGCTCAATCATCTGTGCTCTGCAGAGCCATGTCTGGGGAGCAGTTCATGTGCATGAGCAGGCACAGGACATGCACCTTCAGCTGGAGATCTGTTCCTCCCTCTGACACACCACCTTCAGGTTTTGCTGCTGTGTGCCCTGGTCAGAAGGGCCATGGTGGAGAGGAAGAACTGGCAGCATGCCCAAGCTGCTGCAGCAACAGCCAGGGCAAGTTGGTGCTGGGAGAGCTGGAGAAGAAAGGTGAGGTGGGGAGGGAGAACCACCAGGCAGGGCTGGCTCATGATCTTTCTTCCCCAGGGATAAACACCTTTGCAAGTGATTAGGTGTGGTTTTGAAGTCCTGTGGTTTATACAGAAGCAATCTCCAAGACAGCATTGCTTGTGCAGGACTCAAAGCCTTGGGAGCTGAGCAATTCCTTCCTTTGCAAAATAATCCAAGGAATCACATGCAGAATTTTCCTCCTCAGCTGTTACCTGGATCTGAACTAAAGCACTGGACATTGCTGGATTTGTTGCTTATCATGCAATCTTAACTGTGCCCCTTCTCAGCAGCCCATCATGGCAACTACCACGGGTGGCTGTCCCTTGCTATAGGATCATGGAACATTTTCTTCTGTCCAGCACCTGCCTCGTTCAACATCAAGGATCATGGTTAAAACAGTCACCCAAATTAGCTTCTGAAGACAAGCACTCAATGCATCTATAAAAGCTTTGTACATACCATACAATGTACAATAGTTCCCTCCAGGATTTTTAGGTGACTTCTGAGAATCAGAAATTAATTTTGCATGCTCAGTTTATATATTTATATATAAATATATATATATATATAGGGATGTATATACATTTAACTGTAACTGCACCTCACCTGCTACATAAAGCAATACGTATTTTCTGAATTGCTGAGCAACTTTTTTCCCTGGAAATCAATCGTGCAGACTGCATCCCTGCTTTGCTACATGTGTGGCCAACACAATACAGGGAGAAGCAAAGAATGAATAATTGTATTAACTTGGATGTTACAAAGAATACCTTGGACAGAAGAATCTTGAGGTGAATCTCCACAGCACTGCATTTCAGCAAGCCTCCTCCTAATGTGCACAACACTGAGCAGTTCCAAGTGTGACCCTCAAGGAACACATGCATAAATTATAGTGTGCCCACTGGGGAAGCCACTGAAATACTACAGAAAAGGGGGAAATGCATTTTAGGGGGCAGTTGTCTGCTTTTAAATACATTTTCAAATCAGGAATAATTAATGACTCGACTGTGGTTAGTGCTTAGATATTCTAAAGAGGAAAAAAACAAAAGCCATTTCTACCTGCTTCCATTCCTGTGCAGAGGATGGAAAGCATTCTTGTTGGAAAATGCCTGGTGAGTTGTTTTTCTCTCAAACCTTTTGCTCCTTGAATTCTAAGGAATTTGACCAAAATGAAGATACCTCTAATTCAGACACATTCACATGCTGCTCATCTCCCAGAATAATCCAGCTAAGATGTCCAAGGAAAACCAACTAAGGTGGAAATCCTCATCTCCTCTAGAATATTACACTGTGACTGAGATCAGCACCCATTCTGCACCCCACTGGAGGGGCTGGGGAGTCACAGGATCTGCCTTTCCCAAACATACTTCCCGTTCAGCACTCGTGGGATAGAAATGGATCTGAGTCAGTGTCACTGCTGGTATCACACCCGTGCCCAACAGGCAGCTGACAGGCTGCTCCTCACCACGGCTGCAGGGCTGAGGCACCCCTGGAGCTGCCCGGGCAGCGCTTGGCTCCTCCTCTGGCACCAGAGCTCCCAGTCCAGGCTTCCCAGGTGAGAGGTGGCCCCTGGGCAGGGCCAGCAGCACCGCTGGGCACAGCCCTCCCTCACCCAGGGACCGCAGCGCTGAGACCGGAGCCCTTCCCAGCTCCAGCTCCCTGCTGCTGCCTCGGGGTGACTCTCCTTGTGCCAGCTCTGACTCGGCTGCTGCCGGGCGGATGTCACCGAGCGGACGCTCCCGCCCAGCAGAGCGGCCTCCACGGAGAGCGCCCAATGCCCCGGCAGAGCAAAGGGCCCCCGGGGGCTCTGCCCGGGCACCACTCACCCGGCGCAGGCCGCGACTCCGCGATGCTCTCGGTGGCCTCGTCGTCCGAATCTTCGGTCGCCACCACCTTGTACCTGTTGCCGCTCTGCTTGTTCAGCACGTGGGGCACCTGCAGCGCCGCCTCTCTCTCCGCAGCCAGGTCCAGATCCTGCTGGGCGAGGTGGGCCCTCAGCTGCCTGATCTCAAACTGGAGGGAGAAACAACAGGACGTATGGGTGTCACGCAAGCAGGGCCAGCAGGCCGTGTCCTACAGTTAGGGACCTGTTCTTCATTTTACCGCTAACCCACAGCAGCCTGGGGACAGCAAACGCATCGTGGGTGAGGCAGAATGCGAGTCCCAAGCTGCTCTGCTGCTCTCCCAGAGCACACCCAAGAAGTTCTCTCAGCAGTACCCAGAATGGTCCTGCCTGGTTAGCCGGGCAAGGGGGAAGGCACCCCAGTCCTCTCCCAGCTTGAACTCTCCTGTACTCAACAGCATGCAGGAAGCCCTGGGGAAGGCTGCCACTTTTCCAGCCACTCCCCTCAAATACATGAGCCACAGCAGTTGCCTTTCTGCAGCTGGGAGGGGATCTGCCTCATGACTGGTGTTATAAACCAGACACCTGACAGAAAGACAGAAGCTACCAGGTACAATCTGGTTGATGGACACAGCATATTTCTCGTGTTTGACAGCCACAGGTCCTGCACCATTCCAAAATGAAAACAGTTTTTCTGGAGAGCCTGCAGAGACCCTTTAAACCCCTGTATGAGCACTACCACACCCCACTGTTCTTCCCCTCTGCCATCCATCACAGCTATGGGGGCTGCAGGGCAGAGTTTCTCTTTTGGAAACTCTTCTTAAGATCAGTACAGCAGTGAACAAGTCATGTCTAATTATAGAGAGCCCGAGAGGGAAAAGCAAATGAGGTGAGTAATAGGCTAAGGCATATAAAATTTAGCACTGGGAGGCCACCCCTGGTTGGAGGCCTGAAAAGCCATCAGAGAGCACGATGCTGTGGTGAGCCACGCTGCACCTGTCACACTGCATTTACAACCCACCAAAAATTAGCACCTCAGTGCTTGCAAACTGGTGTGTAACAGCATGTAGGCTGAATGGATCTGGGCCTGCTCCTTGCCTCTCAGATGCCGACTGGAATCTACTGTGCTGTCAGCTTTTGCAATCTGTCAGCAGACCCAGTTTGTTCCACTGCATCCACATCAGACGTGGCACAAACCCCAGGCATCCTGCAGAGCACCAGCAGCTCCTCCAAGCAACTGGAGGGGAAAGGAAACAGAGTTTCTTCAGATTTTAGCAAGAAAAAAAAAAAAGGAAAGAAAAAGGGATTCCAGTGCACCACATCTGCTTTCCAGAATAAGGCAAGGAACTACAGTAACTGGCAGGCCCACTGCAAGACTCAAAGTGAGAGAGCAAATGGCAGTTTCAGTTTTCCAGGTCACACTCACACCCCCAACACAGGGATGTGACAAAGCACACGGCTCTTCCTCTGTCCTGACCTCAGACAGAGGTCTGGCAGCTGCAGACAGCTGGCTGCACAAGCTGCTCACTGCTCTCTGGCAGTGGCAGGAGAGGCAGCAGAGTACAGGCAGTATCAGCAAAAGGCAAAGCACAGCCCTGCTCCTTGACTCTTCCAATGAAACCTCTGTGGCTCATCCCAGACAGTGGGCTTGGGTCAGCCCATCAGCTAGAACAAGCAGACGGTGCTGACTCTCTTCCCAGCCAGCCCTAAGCACTGAAACATAATAGGCAAAAATAGATCTGGAGATTTTAAAAATAACATTGTCTAAACATATCTACTTGCTTAACTCCAGCTCAAAGACAGTATGATTTAGACATCATGATTGGGTTTCTATTTTTCACATTTCATCCTTTGAAACCACTCCTGTGTGTCAGGAAAAGAAATATTGCCACTAAAAAGCTTAACTCTGGCCTAGAGGCAAGAAATTATTTCTTTTTTTCATGGAATAAAAATCGGCAGGCATTTTCTACCAACTAGATCAAACTACCTAAAAGTCAACTTGACAACTGTCTTTTCTGCATCCCAACTGATTTAATCAGCTCGAGCAATTGCAATAATTAGCTAAACCTTGTAACAAAAAAAAAAGCTGAAGGGCTTGAAAAAGTCCATGCCCAGTCACCAGCTAGTTTTTACTGTGTGAGTTCATCCATGTTACTGCTGAACAGAGCTCTGCTAGTGAGTGATGGAGTGCTCAGCCTGGCACCCTGCAGGCAGGATCACCAGGATGGACAACTACACTTTGTTCAAACAATTCTTCATTTCCTATTCATATGGGAAAAATTACTGCCTCTGTGGAATCCCAACCGCACGAGAAACTGGAAGCACAGAGACAATTCCTGCAGGCACCCAGGTGAGGAGCAAGTTCAGCAGCAGAACCAGAAGGGGCTTTGCTGCCATCTGCTGCTCCACAGACACTGGTGCTGCAGCAGCAGAGGAAGCACCTGCTCACGCAGGCAGCACAAAGAGCACATTCTAGCAGACACTGAAACCCAGACCTGGTGTCCTGGCTCATGCAACACTTCCCTCATCCACTGCCCGACGATGAGAAGTGGATGCAGGACTTGCAACTTCAGCATTATCCATGTGAACCCTCCTTTATTGCTCCTGCAAACACGATCCATGTGCTTGTCTGCTATCAGCTCTTAACTCTGAGCTAGTTCAGCTGTTCCAGAGCTGAGCACCAGCCAGCCAAGAGCAGACAGGAGGATTGAATCCCTAGGCACAGTGCTCTGGACTTCAGCACCATGTGTAAGGTGAACAACAGCACGCAGAGATTTTCAGAAAGATAACAGCAGAATCTGCTGCTGCAGCTGCTTAACACAGCCTCTCCCTGCCACTTTTCCATGAGCTCAGATGATCAGCTTCCAGCTCCCAAACAAGTTTGCCCTCCAGTCTATGCAGTTATTAAACCAGTGGAAATCCAGGATGAAATACCTTTTTTTTTTTAATTTACTTACAGCAGAGGGTATTCATTGTAATCCCAGAGTTTGTCCCCCCCCACATCCAGCATTGCTGATGCAAAGGGATTCATTCATACACATTCCATGGAGATGCAGAACCATAACTCTGTAAAAGAGCCAAAACTCAACCCAACATCCTGCTGCCAAATGCAAACCCAAACTCTCTGTCTTTAGCATGTTCAAAATTGGACTGGGTGTGATGGAAACAACAAAAAAAAATCACCATTTATCATAAAGATTAATTCCAGAAAATGAAAGGACATTCAATAAAATACCTAGAAAAAGTTAAACAAGAAACAGATTTTTTTCTCCCAAAAGGCATCCATCTACTCAGATCAGTACCAATTGTTTCCAATTATTGCTTTAAAATTATCCCCAGATACTGTAGAAGCTGGAATACAATTTTAGCTACTAAAAGCAACCCACTAAAAACAAAGGTTAAGCCTGAGTGGAGTGAGTGTAATTCAGTGAGAGACTGCACATGCAAATGATGTTGTAGGTGCTTATACACTGAACATCATATTCAACACTGACCTGGGGCAGTTTTAATGCCTAGAAGAGCTAATGAGATTGCTCTGCCTGCATGTTGTGCAGTCCAGGGCAGGTTAAAGAAATCATTTAAAGGTATAAAACGTAAGAGGGTTTTAAGCAGAAATTCTGGGCCAATTTAAACCCATGAAACGTCTATTTGCAGGAGGAGCTGATGGAGCTGTGTGCGTGCAGACCTGAGCTGCAGGAGGGATGCCTGGAGAAAACATTTCCTATTTTCAGGTACCTCATCCTGCCTTCAACCTGTAAGAAAGGATGCATATTATGTGTATAACAAAGGGGAAAAATAAAAAGCATAAAGATTTCTACAGTAAAGGTGTAATAGCTGTGGCTGATGTTAAACCACACTACCAAAAGAGATGCAGATTGTCTTATGCAACAACAAGTAACTAGATTGTCAGGCATCAAGAGAAAGCTCACTGGTAGTAAATTTAAACTTAAGTGACTTCAACATTTGTTACATGTCCTCTTGTAGCACAAACTCAGCAGTATTTTGGCAGAAAACAAGGCACAAGGACTGTGTGGCACACGTGTGCACTTCCTCAGTCCAAGAATGCATTAAATGTTTATTGCTAAGCAGGTAAAACAACAAGAGACCTACACAAGGCTCTCAATAACATCTCAGTCTGGTTTTTTATTCTTATTATTTATATATATATATATATGGGGTGTTTTTTTTACATGGCTGGTTTTATAAACCATGCCACCCATCCTGATATTTTACAACATTTGAGTAAGCCTCCAAAAAGGGACTTGAAGCAGAGAGTGCTTCCCTTTAATGGGCCAGCAAGAGAGCATGATTGACATGGTTTCAGGGAGATCAATGAACATTTCAGCCAGGAGTTTATTCCTGTCTAATGCAGGAGCAATAACTTTGCTCAACTCTATTAGTGCTGTCTGTACAGAACGCCCTGCCCTAAAACTCATCTGCCACTGGGACACAATCCAATGTTTATTTCCATTAGTTTAGCCATTGTTGGTAACAATAAAAATCAGGAGACAGTTGCAAACTAATGATTTATGGACAGAATGAAACATGGGATGACCTTGGCTGAGTTCCATTCACCAAGAAAATGACTGGTAGCTAGAAACAAATTAAAATGATTGCAAAAGGATAACAGAAGTTATTTCTCTGATAGGTAATTTTCCCAGCTAAACAGCCCTGTCATTAAACAAGCAGCTGTTGTACAAATTGTATTCCAAGTTAAAAAAAAAAGAAATTAGGACTTCCATACTTGTTGCAGCTTTGTGAATGATGAAAAACTCAGTTCTACAAGAGCTGACAGAAAAGGAACTCTTGTGATAAGGCTGAATAAGTAGTTTTGGCTGGGCTGTGCTCAGCTGACTCTTAGGAAAATTAAGCAGAAAAGACCATGTAAAAAATCTATTCATCAGAAATGAATATGCCTTTATGGGTGATTCCAGGTGAAAAAAAGCAATCTTCCCTGAGAAATCTGCAGTGCTAATGAAACTTTAGAATTTGTATTATTTTCTTATTAAATTAAGTTGTTCTGATAAACAAAAACCAGCTCAGCAGTATTGTCTGCTGGTTTTTCTGACAGTGACTGCACTGAGGTATTTTCCCTGGTCACTCAGTGTCAGAAACCCCTGTTGCTGGTACCATTCCTGTTTTGCCTTTGCAGTATTTTCTGCCTTCACTGCCCTCGTGCTCCACTCCCCTTTAGCAATTCTTTTCTTGGCCAGTGGAGAAGAAAGAAACCAGCAAATGGTTCAAAACAGTTCCAGTGGGGCAGGACAGAGAACAAAGAGGTGGTCCGTGCAACTGCAGTTTATGAAATAGATTCTGGTTTTCAGATGTATGGCCAGCCAAAAAATGACATCTGGAAGGAGTTTTCATGTTTGCAGAAGTATGGCTCCAGTGTCATTCAGGAAAGGAAATGTTCTTTATAGTCATGATACTCTATCAGTGGTGAAAAAAGCAGACAACTGACAGAAGAAGCTGAATGCTCAAAGTCAAACGAAGGGATGTTGCACCTTTCCTGCTTTTACTGTAAAGCAGCAACTCCATTTTTGCCTGTCAAGTGTTAACTGGAAGCTCTGAAACAGGAAGGCATGGGACTTCTCAGAAAACTGGCCACCATTTTTTTGTTGTTTTAAATCTCAAACAAAACAAGCTATTTTATTTTTTCCCCTTAATTCCTCTTCACGAATAATGAACTTTTTGTCTGAAACTTGCAAAATTATTTCATCTTCAGAAGATGACAGATCTTGAGAACTTCAATCCCTGCTGACAAATGGCAAAGCAGTGAGAAACAGAACACAGGATCTCAGAAAAAAGGAAGTGCTGGGAAATCTTTCTACCAGGAATGTTTTCAGCCCTGTCCATAATGATTAAATACATGCAAATCAGCAGTGTGGTCACAGAGATGCAGCCCCTGGATGGATCAGTGTCTACATCCCCTGCTGGGGTGTAGGCAACTCTGCTGGGTTGCCCATTCTTCCTGCTTGGGCTGGCACTGGTGAGCTTCAGGTCCCTGCTGTCCCATCTGCCTGTGCCAGAGGTGGCATTCCACAGGCAAGGCAAACTGGAATCCTTCCCTCCCTGCCAGCACTCCAGAGCTGAGAACAGCCAGACTACCTAGGAGAATCCTCACTCAACAGCACAGACATGCACACTTGAAACTCCACAAACAAGCAATCCTTTCAAAAGGTCTGGAAAGATAATCAAATGAAAAAGCAAAAAAAATCTGGCAGAAGTGTAGACATTAAATACCATTAGGGAACATTTTTTCCCACCAGATACTGTACACAATGTTAATGTGAATATTATAATGCTGACAACTTGTTCTTGACTGAATTATGAAGTCAATAATCTCCAAAGGAAGGATGCTGTGCTTGTGGCAATGTCTTCTGCTGCTAGCTGTAGCAAATTAGTACATTTACCTCATATTATACAGCTGAGACACTTGTTTGGCAGGCAGTTGGGACAGTAAGAGGGATTAGCATGCTGTCATTTTCCTGTAGTCCATATTTTCCCTTAGCTGATGACACTTGAAAGCTAGGAGAGAACCTGCTCTGTTTGCACAGATGGACTCATCCACAAATCCAGCATTTCTTTGTGATGTGCAGTTTGCTGTAACCATCAGAGCTTAGATTAGGGCTACTACACTCTATTTGGCAAGCCAGGCATGCAGATAAGGAGCACATGGATCAGCTTGGAGTGTGGCAAAAGCTGGTCCTGAACCCCCTTTGGATAACAAGCCCTTCTTTAAGAAATAACAACAGCAAAAATTGATGAGAGATTGAGTGTGTCACCTGGCCACATAATATACTTCCTAAAAATGAATTGTTTTCAGATACATGATTGCCAAGAACTTCAGACTAATAGCAGGGTTCAACAGACAAAATGCTGCAACAGCACTCAAGAAATTGCTCATTTGCCTAATGAGTTTGTTCAAAGGACTGTCTCTGCCCTGTAAAATGGGGTATATACCAGTTCACAGTGTTTGTTTCACACCCATGGCAGAACCATGGGTCACTTCATACTGTGAAAAGCCAATCAGAGGACTGAGCTTTGCCACTGAACATACTTAAGTAGTTGGGTGCAACTCATTTTTGGCAAATGAGGTTTCTCAAGGATTTTGGGTTCCTTGGGATGGGCACCTAAATCCCTGCTTCAGCTTATGCACCTTTTGGGCAGTTGGTCTGCTGGGACAAGCTGCCTCTCCTCCTTTCTGCTCAGCCCCTTCAGCTTTGACTGATTGAGCCCTTCAGAGGTCTCCTCATTGTATTTTGAAAAGCATTTACCACAAGTGAGGAATGGGAGCAGAAACCAGAAATGGCCAGGATTTATTTGGGCATCTGATAATTACCCTTACAATTGAACCAAGGAGTCACTGGGGGATAATTCTGTTGTGGTTTGATGATGACTTGAAGGCTCCCTTAGCCCAGGCTTCAACACACATCCCTGGTTTCTACTTTAAAGCAGGTTGTTCAGTAACTCATTTGCATGAGACAAACTGCAAACCCTCCTGGCTTGCTGCCCAAACAGCAGTTTCACACCTTTTTCATGGAAATAGATCCCTTTGAAATATTTTAAGCTTCACCTTCCCTTATCTCAACACTGAATTACTGAACATTTGGGGGCCTGGGAAGAGTCTTAAATCTTGACTTGCTTCCAGGAACTAGAAGCTTCTACTGCAACCTTTGAGTCTGCCAAAAGAGCCTCTGATTGACCTACAGGGAAGCTGCCTTCTGCATTTAAAGCAGGGAGATTCATTAGCTTGCAACTGCATAGGCTTTTCCTAGGAATATGGTCTTCATGTAGCTGCAGTCTCCAACAATGCAACAACTTTTCAATGCTCTTAATATCACGTCAAGTACAGATAGTCATTTGATAAATTATATACTAGAAACATGCTTTCTGTTCCTCACATTTCTTTTCCTCACCTTAAAACCCACAAAGACAGTAGCAGAGGGAGACAACTGCTGTTGCACATGGTATCAATGCCCTGTCTGCAGCTCCCTTAGCACAGAGACCTCATCAACTTACAGGAGAATTCCTGGTGATGCTTCTCAAACCTTAGCCTGCAGCACACGACCTGTTTGATCAGCCACAGAAAGTGCAAATACAGACATAACTGAACTTTACCCCTTGTTCTTGGCAGATCTGGGTTAGTCTTTCCAGCTGCTCATCTTGAATGACCTTTGCCTTCTCATACTGCTGAATCATCATCTCCATCTCCACTTTCACTGGAAGGACGTAGGCTGGAAAACACAAATGAGCATTTCAAGTAACCAAGCTGTGATTTGAGTTTTTTTATCAGAGGGAAAACCTTTACAGGCCAAAAAAGGTCACCCCTTGCACTTGCACCTAGACAACTAAAATATTTCTTACAAAAATAGCACTAGAGTTTATCTTCTGGGGAAGGATTTCCAACGTGTGAAATGCAGGTCAGCAGCAGGGTCTAGATCTTGTTTGCCCAGACCTCCATTTGCCTGGCTGAGCTGAAATGCACCCTGCATGTTCTTCCCAGCTTCTGCTGCACTCATACAGATCATTTCCAGTGTTTACCACAGGTTTCCTGAATTGCTGGGTAGGAGAATTTCCTGCTTAGAGTCAGGCCCATCCCCTCTAAAGCTGAACAGCATGGCTCCCTTAGGAAAAGAACTATTCCAGAGACCTAAGTATTTGATTCCTAAACTTTGTGGTCTTCCCTAAGTCCTTAATGGAAATAGCAGACTAAGAAGGAGATTCTGAAAAACAAAAAGGCATTTATCTTCTAATGCTTTTCAAGCTGCAGCCCAGTTTTCAATAGGTCTTCTGAAAGCCTCTGGCAATTTTATTCCTGTCATAACTGTGACCAGTTCAGACTGATCAGCAAAGCTGTTCATGGCTATTGCAATTCCTGGAGCTACAAAGATCCTGAACTTTTCTTGTACACTTCAGAGGGCTACAACCTTTCCTCAACTCTTGAATACAGTTTCCAGGGAACAGGAGATACAGCCAGGAACTTGAGACCTCCTCTCCTCCCTGGGAGTCATAACTCTTGTTTGGTGCTTTTACAACGTAAGAGGAAGGAGAACAATAGAAACAGCAATTTTTAAATATTTTTAATATATCTTTTTTTTCCCCAGCCTGCCAGGTAATTCTTGGAGTCACAAACTGAATCACCACTCACCATCAATGATCCTCTTCACTCTCCATATTCGTAGTGTGATAATAAGACTGATTGCATCCCATGGGCTGCTGGGACCATTAGCCACTGTTGAGGCCACCATTGGTGCCAAGGACAAGATGATGACAGCACCATCAAACACCTAGAGAGAAACCCATTTTTCACATCCTTTCTGAAGTTCATAACCCTGCTGTTCCTGTTTTGGATACTGAAGGAATCCCACCTCTCCCAAAATAAATGCAGTTATGGTTACAGTTGAAGGGGCTAGGAGAGGTGGCCAGGCCACAGAAAGGCTGCATCCTTTTTAGGAAGCACAACAGAATTCCTTAGTGCATTTTATGAGGTGAGGAGAGAGAAACTGTATTGGGAGGGCAGGGAGAAAGAAAGGTATTTGGATATATTGGCCAAAATCCCCAAGCAGAAGCAATATCCCAAGTGCTATTACAGCCCAGGAGTTTTATTATCACTGGTATTTATTACCTGCTACTTGGCACAATGTCATCCCTAAAAAGGATACAGCACCAGACAGAAATGTAAATACATTTCAGAGCAAAAAGGCAACAGCATCACCTGCCCTGCACTCAGCCAGCAGGGAGCACAACATGCTCATTCCTACCCAGACCCTCCCAGCTGCCAAAGGCCAAGGATCAATGGCTTGCCCAAGGCCACAGGCCATGGATATGATATGCACTGTGCACTCACAGTCATGTGTAGCAGTTCAGTGTATTGAAAAGAAACACTTGACACCATCATTCCCTCCTAATTAGCTAAGGGAATTGTTAGAAAGTGCTGCATTTAGCCTCAATAGAGACAATCAATAATTTAAATTTCACCCCAGGTTTTTTAGTAAAAAGGAGTTAAAGGGTTTACACCTTTATTACAAAAATGTGCAAACCTCTAAACTCAGTTAATCTCTGAGAAAACCCAGAATCTCTTCTAGTCCCTCCTGAGCAGTGTTTGTTTAACAAGAAAGAACTTTGACTTTTCCTGATGTCCAGAGTCTACTCAGCTGGTGATTATGTGTTACTTACAGCACATGCATTTCCTTCTCTGCCTCTGCAACAGCAAGCACATTCTCCTTTGTTTGTAATTAGAGGCAATTACAGTGCTCATCATAATTCCATTTAATTGGAATATAATTTCACACTAAGATCAGGGGTTCTGCCAACCCAGTATTTTCTATTTGCACCCTGGTTTTCACTTTTGCACTTTTTTTGCACTTTTCTGAGCCTTGCACAGAAAAAGGGACTGCATCACACAGCTGTGTATACAGTAAGAAAACATGTCTTTATCTGAGTTCAAAGATCCTGTTTTCCATCAGGTCTGAAGCAAACCACCCAAAGCAGTTCAGAATATTCTTAATAAAAGTGCTTACCTCGATTTTGTTTTCAATGTAATCCCAGATGCCAAGGACCACAATCCTCAAAACAGTCTAGGAAAATAGATTAGGGAGGGGAAAAAAGATGATGAGTGTTACTGGTAATTGAAAACGTTTAGTTCTGTCTCTATTTAGAGGATGATTTATTGTCTCATTTAAGCATTATGCATTTCTTCTGAATAATAATGAGGATCTAGAACAGCTACATTATAAAAAAGTTTATAATTATAAAGTGAGTGTTGTGTTCCAACCACTACACTGACACAGTGAAACTTGCAGAAACAAGTCCTAAGTTCAAATGTTCATCAGTCTTTCCAGCCTCCTGAAATTGCACTTTTAGACTTGAGAGGTTTGCATTAGAACCCTCCCCAGCACACCCTGCTGGCTCAAACCTATGGAAGCCCCACTGTGGGGTCCCTTCAGGCAGAATTTCTTGCCCTCTGAGATGCCAGTGCTTACTGCTTTCTAAGAAAACAGCCACTGCCCACTTTTGATGCCTAAAGATACTGATATTTCAGCAATCTGGAGAGGAGAGGCTCTTATTATCCCCTCTGGAGTACAGGGCTCTCATTAGAAAATCCCCAAAACTCTTAGAATAAGGGAGGAAAATATCTCTGTGACCCTCCTTGATGAAGCAAAGCAGCTGTAAGTAGCATCAGGAGCTAGAAAAGAGGAATCAAGAAGGAATACAGAATGAACCAATGGTGAATTCTCATTACAACACCCAATGGCATCTTTCCTAATTTTTAGCCCAGCTTCCAGTGAAAAAAAAAATAAATCAATCAGCCACCTAATGATTGAAATTGATCCCACATCAAAAGTGGAACTGGTAGGGAAGTTCCTGCCAACAGCAACATGAAGGTCAGCTGTTGAGAGACACAAAGAGCCTGCCTGCAGCCCTGTGCCTTGCAAAGATGCCAATGCTGCTGTCCCCAGTAAAGACCAGTGCTGGTGACCCTGTCACCCAGCACAAGCCCAGCAAGGCCACGCTGGAGGGGTGACCATGCCAACAGCAAATGTGTCTGTGAAGAATGAATATTCTCTCTTCTTCCAGATAAATAAATAACATTAAATTCCACCTAACTCTGAATGTATGCCAAAAACACCAGCACTAACTGCACAACAACACTGGATTTTACTGCTGCTCCTGTGCATGGTTTAGCCAGAGCCCATGAGCCTCACTTGGCACCCACCCTGGGAACAGCACCAAATCCTGCTCTGCAGAGGGAGACGGTGTCTTCAGAGCCCTGCCTTCTAGCCCCATGCAGGGCAGAGAAGCAGCCAGTGCTTCCTCAGAAATGCCCATGTGAAGCACTGGCCAGGGGAGAAAATGCAGAGCTCTGTCAGAGACAACCCATGAAACTTCCCACAGACACCAAGAGCTGCTAAAGCTGCTGGTCTGTACTCCTAAAAATCACCTTTTACTTCCACAGCATTCTCCAAATGCAGCACAGGGATATGGCTGACAGCAGTTCCCACATTAACCTCTATGCTCAGGGCTTTTGTGTGGAGGAAGGGATGCAAATTCCTTCCTTCAACTCCTCAGATCCCTTCCTGACTTCCAGGATTTGCCAGCACGATTTGTCTTCTGTGCTTAGGCAGCTCATGAGCAACTAACAAAAGGATGGCTGAAGACTTCACACCTCTACAGCAAGTGATGGTGAAATTCCCCATTTTTTTGGAAGGGTTTGCAAGAAGGTGTTTTCACAGAAATCATCAGGCAAATCTGCACATAGAAAACAGAAAGTCTCCCAAGCCTAAACATGACTGAATGTGGGGCAGTTGAGGAAAAAGGCTTTTCCTTTCTGCCCTTTGAATTCCTCACTGCAGCTTTTCAATCACATTGTGCTACTGTCATGTTCCCTGACTCTTCAATGCAATAAACAACTGGAAAATGCACATGAATTAAAAGAATTGCAACTGTAAAATCACAGACAAAACATGTCAGCCACAGCTCTGCCCTCTGTAGACACAAGAATCTGTGAGCAGTAGGTTAAAAGGGAGCAGCACTGCTTTTTCCTACCTCAGTGCAGGCATTTTCAGCACTGGAGCAAATGCACACAGATAGTTTTGAATTACACTACAGGCATTCTGCATTTTTGGACACACAGATTTGAAAGCAAATGTTAAATATCAGTGTGAGCACTTTACTATTCAAGGCCACTGCCAGCTTGGGGTTTTTATACTGGAAAAAAAATGCTTTAACATTTCCTGACTGCAAATCTTGGAGTTAGAAAGCCCTTGACACAGATATATTTTTGTTATATCAGAAATAGATTTTTTGTTTTCTTAGAAAAGCTGATTTATTGCATAAGGGCCTGTCCAGTGCACTGGTAAGTGACTGAACATTTCCATTAACTTCTTTAAGTTGGAGTAAACCCAGATAAAAGTAAAACTTATAAACCATTTTTCAGACCAACATGTAGTGCTGAAATTGATGGTGTCCCCCCTGGCACACAGTTGTTTGCTCAACATTAACTGGCTGCAGTGAAGATAAGAAGAGCTGGGGGATGCTGCAGGTTTTCTCTCCAACTGTGCAGGCAAACCTGCAAAAACTGGCATTTCAGGAAGGTGCCCACCTAAATCCACAGACCTCTACAAAAACATTTGCCTGGTAACTACTCTTTTTTTTTTGTCAAGCAAGAAAAGTGGTTAGAAAAGAAGCATCACTACATATTAAATCAGGGTTGGTTTTTTTTATATGCTAGCAAAGAAGGAGGCTTAAATTGACCCTTTTAATTTATATTAGTATATAAAAGCCTTATTTTTGTTCCTAGATCCCCCTCTAACCAAGCCACTTAAAAATCAGAACTTAGGCAGCCAGCAATGTAGGGCATTTCTGCCCCATGGAAAAGTTGTGTGCACATGGAAGGAAAGTCAACATCCAGAAAAAAGCCAGAGCTTATGGAAGAATTCTAGATTTAAGAGAAGATGCTGGTTCTGCTCAGCTGTTTGAAACCCACAAAATGTATAACAAAAGTAACATCACTGATTTCCCTCATACAAGATGAGGAATGTGTGAAGAATCTCTATGGCAAAGGCATTCTTTTCACTTAGTTCTGTCTTTTGGGGATGCTTTTAACAGATCCTGAATAGTATCAGGTTCTCTCTAGCATCAGACTACTAGCAACACTTCCTTTTAACATAGGAGTAAAATCTTGGGGGTGTTTTTTTCCTCCTAAAAATATCTAAAATGCACTTGTGAGCCATAGCTAATCAAATCATCAAATTTATCAGCTAGGATCCCAACTTGAGAACTTGGTTCTTGGATGGAGATGCAGGAAAAAGTCACAGCTCCATGACTGCCTCCCATCAAGCACATCAAAGACTTGGTAACTCCCAGGGAAACAGGTGTAAACAGAGATAAACATACACAGCCACCACCACTAGCAAATCCTGTTCAAATACTTGGAAAAAAAATCAAGGCAGAAAGAGTTGATGTGCACTTCACTTAATAAAGATATTTTGATTTGGGAAAGTCACAGGCAGTGGCAGAGAATATCAAAATAACAGAGAGGAATGGATTCCTTTTTGTGGTTATGACACAAGCATAGAGAGAGCAGGAAGATGCTACTTAATTTTGTTGGCAGCTGTTCTGCTGGTATTTGCCAGCTGCTGGCATGTTTGTCCCCTTCATTTTAACCAAGCAGAAAGCCAGGGCCTGGTTAACTCCAACACTGTAATTACTTGCAATGTCTTTATAGCACCAGCTTTTAATCAGAGTTTTCCAAAACTTCCTGATTTTGTGCTGAAAGTTTTCTGCCTTTTAACAAATCTTTTACAACTCTGCATTATTTGTTCCCTAAGCCTGAGCTGAGGCCTCTCTGAAGAATTGTGTGTCCATGCTTACAAGTAATGGGAATCAAACTCCAGAAGTTTCCACCTTCTGGAAAACCATCCTGGCAGGAATAGTCACAGACTGCAAAATAACACATCTTCTCAACAAATTATTTCAAATAAAGACAGTCAACTCGTGGTATTGGGAATCAGAGGGGAAAAAAAATCCCCTAAAGGCACCAAAAGGGTAAATAAAAGTAAGGTGGAATTTTTGCAGAATTTCATAACCTCTTGAAAGATCAGGTTTTGATTTGGAGGAGAAAAAAACCTCAACTTTCTTTTGGCAGCCTCCTTCTCTTCCATATCTGGGGTCTTTGAGGTGAGTCCAGTAGCTCTGCAGAGCCACCCCTGTTGCTTCAGGCCACTCAAGGACCCTGAGTTGCCAAATGAGCCAATACCCCAAACTCTACCCTCCTCTGTGCACTTTACCTGGTGCTAATCCCCACTAAAGAGATATTCTGAGGGAGAAGCAAAAGTATTGCTTCCAGGGAATGGACTCCAGCTAGCAAACCTCAGTCTGAAAATTCAGATGTGCAATTCACCAAGGAATTTCTGCAACATTTCTGATTTTAGATTGCTTTTTTTCCAGCCAGTTTCTGTGTATCCTACAACCCCCTGTCACTGAAGGAGGGTGGTAAATGTATCTGTGAGGCTGCAGCACCAGCCAGGGTGCAAAGTGAGACCCCCTGCCTGAAATCAAGGCACCCTTTCAGACAGCATCCCTGCCAGCCTGGCAGTGGGAGCTAAAAAAAACCCTGTTAGGAGGAGAAGCACAAAGTGATAGAAGGAAATCAATGCTTTTCAGTAATAGAATCATGAAAATCAGCAGAGGATGAACTCAACACAAACTTGGTGGGTCTTTTTTTGGTGACAAGTAACATATTAGGACCTGGAAAAAACAGCCTTAGAAATATTTGGGGATATTTCAGGAGTGGTCTGGATTTCTCAATGGCAATATCTTCTTTTAGGAATAAAGTTGAAAACTACAACAGAATTTCCCCATTTGGCCATTTGTTATGTCCTGACTACAGCCTTTTCCAGGGCATACATCCATAATTTCTGCAAAGAAATTCACCATTTGTTTCATTCTCTTCCTGTGCCTTTGCAGCAACCCAGAATATCTAAACTAGCTAGTTGTGAGAGCAAAGAATTCCATTCTTAAAACAGATATTTTGGAAAAAACCAAAACCCAAACCAACCCTGGGGATCTTTATTCCTGAAGATCTTATTCCTATACTTGAAACCTAGTGACACTGACAAAATTTCTGTGAGAATCCTGACACTGGTGCTGTCTGTGCAGGGATTTAGAGAGGATTGCTTCTTCCTGTAGTTTTTCCAGTTATAATTCATCACATGACATCTTCCAGGTTTTCTTGCCAATTCCAGGCAATTAACAGCACCAACCTACACAGGATTTTTTAGTTTGCTGAGTGTGAGTGGCAGCTGCCACTTTTTATTCTGGTTTTCTTACAGTTTACTGTGCTACATCTCTTCACAAATTGCTATTCAACTCCTGCTAAGTCCAAAGACTTGGCAGCTGGGTGTGTGGTGAAAGGCTCTGGTCATACATACCTCTGAAAAGAAAACAGACAGGATGACTAGGCTGATCCAGTGAATTACTGCTGCAAACTGTGAAGCACTTGAAACTGCAATTAACACAAGGAAGCATCATTACAGCAGCAGAATGCAACTTAGGTTTACTATCATTAGCACTGCTACAACTTAAAGCTTGCTGAGGTTTTTGGAATGGAAAGCACCACAAAGAGGATGGGATGTGATGGGACATGGAAGCCCAGCCCTGGCAGCAGCTGGTCACTGGAGCTGTGACAGCCAGGGCTGCTCTAAAGCCATGACACACACAGTTGAGGTCTTTGATGCTCTGACACTGCTTCCTGCTCTACCTTGGGAAATATCAAGAATTCTGAGCTGTACAACACTCAGACTGTGACTGTTTTTCCCAGAGTCTGGAAATGTGGTTGTCATATGGATAGCTCTGTCTTTAAGCAAGTTTCTACACCAAGAGAAAGCTACAAATGAAATCAAATGCCAGTGTAAGTAACTGGTTAAGACACAATTTCCTTTGTGAGCATTGATTTTCAGAAAGACACTGACCATTGAAATTCCTTCTGATTGCTTCATTTCAAACTCCTCAGTGAAAAGTATTCTGGAAAGGGTAAATTAAAAAGGCAATTCATTAAATTCTGGATTCTCCACACTAGCTTCCCTATGCATGAGGCAGCTCAAACTGCAATGACTTGGAACAAAAGTCCTTTCAGGAACTGACTGGCAGGAACAGTCAGGAAAACTTCTCTGAATTCATTACAAATATGATTTTACAGAGTACTGAAGTCTTGTGTGGACACCCACTGGCATTAAATCAGCTTTTCCTCTGATTTAACTTATTTAGCTTGGAAGTAAAATGAAATCAACTCAGACAAATGGGTTTGCTGCAAGACTCTGTATGGAGCTCTGTGATATGGGGTTGCCTTTGTGGGCTTAAATGAATCTCTAGAAATCTGGAGGAGTCACTAATAAGTTCAACCAAAATTCAGTGATCAAAGTTCTCATCATTGCTGACAAAGCAGAGAAGTGAAAGGATCCAGTATCTGAACTGCTGGCAGCTCCTACTCTGAAGGTCACATGCTCTCAAGTTTGGAATAAGGCACTGAGGAGAAAAAAAAAAAATCTCTTTTTACTTCAGGATATTTGTGAGTTTACTGTCCCTACAGCAAACTGCCTCTGCAGCTTCAGAGACTTAGTGTGCAACAGCAAAGATGAAAGCAGTCCATGGCTGGGCATGGAGGTGCAAGACTGTGGTAGAACTCACTAAGTCTCTAGAACACAGAGGAGCCCTAAATGAAGCATCTTATTTTAAACTAAAACTGATTAAAATGGGCAAGGAGGAAAGGGAAAGGATGCAGAATGACATTAAGGCAAAGAAAACTGTTAGTAAAGGCTAGCACTGGAACTGACAGCTGAGGCTCACCTGGAGCTGCAGAAGAAAGGGTTTTATAGATAAAACAAATGGGAAAAAATATCATATATTCAACTTTCACAAGACACTGTCTACAGGGTAGCATTAAGAACAAGAAATGGAAATATTCCTAAGGTATTTTTTCCAATAGCTGTGCATTTCCAGCAAGGCTTTAGCTGCCCCTCAGTGGCCAAAGAAGATACAGCAACCCCACATTTGGAAAGCAACTTGCTTCTTGACAATGCTGCACTAATTAAATTGCCAGTAAAACGATGGTAAATTGGAAAAAGCCTTCCAAGCAGCTTTGGCACAAGAGCTGAACCACTCTCCTCTACACGGAATACTTTCCTCTTCCAAAACACCTCCTTTCAAAAAGCTCAGTGAAAAGCAGGAGAAGGGTTTTCCCCAAGAGCTGCTCCTCATCCCTGCTGGGGTGTTTTAGATTCGTGACTGGGATTCAGTTGGAGGCAAAGCACCTGACATAGGCAGTTCTACTTTTATCTGGAACAGAATTTCACATTTATTAAACGTGTCACCTTTATTTTTTATTCCCCCCCACAAAAAAAAAACAAAACCTTTGGCTAAAAGCCAAACCCTTCTGCTTTCCATCCCATTGTGTTGGCCTGGTGCTACAAGAAGTGAATGAAAATCCAGGTGCTTTTTAGTTATGAAGATGGGTCAGCATTAAATGTAAAATATGGCCAACTTCAGTCTACCTCTTCTTTTCCTGCCTCCTCAAAATGTATGGCCAGAAGGTGAGGGATGTCAGAATAATCCTGCCTAGGCCTGAGGGGCCACTGAATCCTGTACTCCCAGCTCTTGCCATGGTCTGCATTTCCAAGGAGTAGAACCTGTAGAACCTGTGTATGGGAGAAGTGCACAGGGCAGCCAAAGACCATGCTGGAAATAGGAGAGGAAAAGGAAGCTCTCCAAATGTCACAGCCAAAGAAAACACCAGTTTGTTCAGGTTTTTTATTTCTTTGAAAAAGGGAGGCTAAGTAATTACAGTCTATGATGTGGATTAGCAGTTGTTATGAACAAAAACAGCAGTGATGGGCCATAATACATCATCCTAATGCATTTGTTGATGCCATATAGAATAAGGAACCATTTTAAACTGTAATTACATTTGTGAAAAACATAATTATGGCCTAATGGCTTTTTAAAACCTTAATGTAAGTGGTTTAAAAAAACCATCTATATAAACCTCACATGACATTATCTGCAATACCTGTGTCAGCCCCACCAAAGCCAGCTCACTTATTTGTACATCTTCTGGGCTTAGGAAATCACTGATTTCTCAATCCAGTCCCCTAAAGTATCCTCAATACCCAAACCTTTACAGAGAAATCTAACTCCACTAGAGACAATTGGTAAATCACAGAGGAGAAGTTTGTTTGCTCAGGTTCAAGTTGCCACAGAAGATGCCAGACCATGGCTCTCATGCTCTGTATTCCTGCATTTCTGGGGTTATCTGAACCCCATCACTGCCATTTCAACATGTCTGAGACTGTGCAGAGGTGCTGGAGGCTGCATTTCAACATTTAGCATCAGGAAAAGTGATGTAGTTGGTATTTGTGTTTATGTCAGCTTTGGTACATAAAAAAAGCAAAAAAAAAAAAAAAAGGGGGTGGGAAGGGAATGACAGAAGAACTAAAAAAAAAATAAATTAATTAGGAAGCAAAACAACAGCATTCAAATTTCCTTTGTGGAACCTGTGTAGAGTGAATTCAGATAAAACTCCATTGAAGCTACCATTTGGCTCCCAGCATATTAACAAAATTGAATTAAAATGTGTTTTACAGATTAGAAAGCAGAAAACCATCATTTCAATTCCTACCCACCCCAGTAGAAGTGAATGAATAAGACAGCACCAAATACCCCAGCAAGTTAATCACTTCTATCTATATGCATGTGAAAATTATCAGAGATTAATAAAGCACAAATTCTTTTTATTCTGTGTCTGTGGAGAGTGTCTGTAAAGCATTACTGACCATGTGTGGCTCTCTGCATGCACACTCTGTTTATACCTCTGAAAATCTGGTCAGCAAAATAAGGAATAGACCGAGTCCACTATACCAGGGTTCCACAAACACACATTTCTTACCTAGCCTTGTCATTACTTAAATGGTAGGAAAAACAGACCAAAAATCCCCACCATCCTCCCCCCTTCAAAAACCTCCAAGCAAGTTAAGCCTTTATTTCATAAAAATTAAAAAAAAAAAAATAAAAATTAAAATTAAAAAAATCCTCCTACTCACACTGGAGAAGCTTTATATCTATAAGGAGTTCCAGAGTCAGAAGAATCACCACCAATACTACAGAGGCTACCAGGAAACTGTTGAGACTTGCACTGAGCAAAAATACCTGCCACACAGCTGCTCGTCTCCCACAGCATGGTTTTAGCCAGTTAGATCTAAGGAAATAAAATTAAGAGGAAAAACAAGAAAAGAAAAGAAGAAGTAGTGAAAAAGGAAGAGAGCTAAAGAGTGAACTCAAAATGACAACTGCTGTTATGGGTACACTCACCAATCACGTGCAAAGACTTGGTAAAACTCCATTTATCACCAAAAAAAATCCCTTTTCACCAAAAAAATTCACCCTGGGGATCCTGTCTCTCCAACCCTCTGCAGCATCCAAGTGCCTTCCACTACAGCAAGCAATGCAACTCTGATTATCACACATGCTTTCCTTTCTTTCTGTGCTACTTCCAGCTTCTCCAAACCAGGCCTATCAACTAGACACCTGCACAGAGGTTGTCAGAGTCCCTGGCTGGAAAAGGGCTCCTCAGGTGACTTTTAAAACCAGAGAGGAGGTTTGACCAGTGCTACTAGCAGGAGTTTGTCCCTAGTTTAATGTTGTTGTGGTTCCAGTTTGAATACAGAATGCACTAGATTTCTGAAGAGGTATTTTTCAAACACTGGGATAGGGTCCATTCTCTCAACAACATTTGTTTTTCATCATCTCAACTTGTCTGCAACTGCAACTTAAAGTTTTGGTTGGGTTTTTTTTAGATCTTTCTGAAACTATGCTCTGTTAAAATAGTTCCTTGTTCTATTCTCTTCCTGCATCTATCTTCCCACTTCCAAAAAGAGCCTTTTAATTCTTGTTTTCCCTCTTACCTATTCTCAGACACATCAGTAGAGGGCCTAAGCACATTCCTTTCGAAGCTCTCCAAAGCACCCACAGCAGCAGTAAGGAGCAGCTGTGATCACCAGCACACATCCCATACAACCACAAGCAGTATTCCAGCTCATTACCTAGGCAATGCTGAAGGGCTACTGCTTGGACTTGATGATCCTAAGGGTCTTTTCCAACCTGAATGATTCTGTGATTCCTCATTAAATCCATACATTGATTTCAAAGAGATGGAAGTGTTTTGACTTCTGATGCACAAATCTCATCTCCTCCAGCCCTGCAGTGTCTCAGCAGAGCAGTGTCTCCCCTGGAGATGTGCAAAGGCTCATCCATCCAACAGCTGAGAAATCTGCTATTTGAGAATAACAAATCCCTGGCAGAATTAGTGTAGGTGGAAACCCACTTGCCAAATCCTGGCCTTTTCCCCCACAGTACTGCAAAGCTGCACTGAGTTTCTAGCTCTGAGGCTACAAAGACCTTTTAATTTCACTTATACAGCTTGATAAATGTATTAAGACATTACATGCCAACCATATAGAAGTAAAACACCTTTTTCCCTTGCTCCATGCAATAAAAAAAAACACAAAAGTGTGCCCTGTTTTGCTCAGGGAACAAGTACAACCTCTTTTGGTGTGCTGACAGTGTCTGTGAATGCCACACTCTATATGGAATCAAGGAAAGTAGGACTTGGGACAACTTTACTGTGTGACTTCAACCACCTCAGCTCCTCCATCTCTACAACAGGAACAGCACTTACCTTTCTTTTAAGGCCTGGCTGAAGAAAAGAAATGTACTTGCATGGGAATTTCTTGATTAATGATGATACAGGGCTTTAAAGTTGTGTTAGGAGCCATTAAAATATATTTAGTGGAATTTTACCAGGGGGAATTCTTTTTAAAGCTATTTTCACACATGGCTTTGCAGAAAACCAATCTGTCATCATCACTGCTAGTTTTATTAATAAACAGCTTGGAAAAGAAGAACATAAGGCAAAACTGGGAAAGGTTTAACATATTTATTTGGTAAAGAACCACTACAAACAATTTGTTCAAGCTGTTAACAGCTGTCACTGTTTCTATTTTCTGGTCTTATAAACAAATACCCCAGAATCTGCATTATACCTTTCCCTGACTTTTTTTTTTTCTCCCCCTATTTTTATTTTTTAATTTTTTTTTTGCTGAACAGCAAGTGTTTACATCTCACAAGATGGCTCTGATCAGAAAACAGAAGGATGGATGAGATCCAAATCCCTGTGTGAAGGAGAAGAAAGGCCATGGTCAGGAAGTGACAGGAACAGAGAGGCTAAGTGACACCAAACCTGGCTGAGAAAAGCAGACAGCAGAGCCTCCCAGCAGGCTGCAGGGAGCAGCTGGAGGCCTTGAGCAACTCCAAGGACCAGACAGAGCTCTGCACCCCTTCCCTGGACCTCTCACAAGATTAGCTCAGCTGCAGAAGTTTAACTATTGAGGCCACTCTCACCCTTCCTGGTTTTCCATGACATTTGAGGACTGCTGCAAAATTCTGCTGCTCCAAAGGCAAGGAAGATTCCTTCAGTTTTCTGCCTCGACTCACAGATGGCCAAGTCTAAACATACTTGCCCTTGTGCCAATATTGTTTGCTCTTCAGCTTGATTAGCTCCTTTTCCTTGCTGGCATGAAGCATTTCTACCCAGCAACAGCACCACTCAGGAAATTCCACTGAAGCCCAGGATTGCTGTAAAACACTGGAGCTGTCCTGATGCTTCTGAGCACAGACAACTAGAGAGGTACATGAAATTTGGGAATAGCTTGAATCACATGAATGCTTCCCAGCTCTATCTGAAGCACTTCATGCTTTCTAGAGCCATTTGTGCCTTCTTTACAGGTGCACACCACACAGTTTGCTCACAGACCTCCTGTGATAACCTGTTTTATTTCTCCTCTAAAACAATTCACTCCAGTGTTAAGCCAGAAATTAGACCTGTGTTATTCCCACTCTCCCATAAAGAGCTTTGTGAACAGTGTCTCTGGGCTACCACTGCTACACTTTGACCCACAAAATGCACCTGGGAAAAGCAAGTTCTGCTGGAAAAAATACAGAAAGATCTACAAAGCAGAAAAGTCTGAAAATCACTGAGCTAGAAAATGAATTTTTTTTTTTAAACGTATAGTAGCACTCCCTGTATCAATTGGTTCTACTGATAAAGACATTAGAGGGACACACTCCAAGGATTTAGGTACTAGAATAAACACAGTGCTGAGCTATTCTGGAAAACAACATTTACAGAGGCAGACACTTAAAAGGAGCTGTACAGAAAGTTTCCAAATCACTGAGTATCTGTAACAGCCCCAAATGGGATGTAGTCAGTGAAGAGCTGGTCACCTCACAGCTTCTGTTGTGCTGCTCATTTTCTGCTGCAGTGCAGCTCTGAGTTTTGGATCAGAGCACAGAGAGCAGCAGTGATCTAGTGCTGCACTAAACACATCAGCACCACAGGCTCATCCACTGTTTGCTGGGAAGATTTTGTACCACCCTTCTGGATTCAGACTGGGGCTGGCAGCTAAATGGAAATGAAAAATCACTTTGGGAAATACCTGGAGTTTGCTCACTACATGGAAAAGTTCTGCCCTCCAAAAGCTCTGCACTTGATCTTGAGCTTGGGCCTCATCATTCACCAGGTAGCACAGCACGTGCTCCAGCATCTGCACGAGGTGCACAGAACCTTTCAGAGCAGGCAGTATTTTTAATTATGCTGCCAGATAAAAGCAGAAATCAAGAGAAATAGGAGAACTTTGCCCACTCAAGCTCTTTTAGTGAAAGCACCTTTAGCTCTGTAGAAAACTTGTGGTTTGGGTTGGTTTTTTTTCTGTGTAAAGTACCTCAGAGATGAGAATAAAACTGGAAGATAAATATGAAGAGCAGAAACAACAGCACTTGGTGCAATCAGAGGCCAGGCTGAAGGGACAGGAATCTTCTTCCCCTGCCAGGTGAACCAAACTGAAATGAAAAGCTCAGGACTTTCCTGTATTAACATCTTAGTTCTCTGCTCAGTTCTGATCTCCCTTCCTTTTCACCTCTCTTTCCTTTCCTGGAGTCACCTTTTTTCAAGTATGCAATATATTTTGTAGCTAAGAACAAACAAATGTAAGGCTAAAACCAGATAAATTTAACATCAATGATTAAACTGCAATGGCATTGAGGATTTACAGGTAGTGTCAAGTGAATCCCATGTTTGCTTGGTTTTTTTCTGTGGTATTTGAAAGCACTTTTGTCTTTCCAATTTCACATGTCAAATTTCCAGAGCTGCAATCTAAAGCAAATAGAAGTGATTTCAAGTTGCTGCATCTCACCTTGTTTCCCACCCCAGCTAACACAGATCTCTATGGAGAGACAGGCTCAGAGCCTCACTGCAGTCCCTCACAAACAGCCTGTTGTGCAACTTTAGTCTCCTTAAAGGAACATTTCCATGTTCTTCTCATGGAAACCAAGCTGAGTGCAGGCAAAGCCTCCCCAGGGAATTTACAGAGATGAAGAAAATCAGGACTTTGCTGCTGCTTTTTGCATGGGTCACCTCATCTTAGAGCCACGTTAGCAGAGCACACCCCATGTTCTCCTTGGCACCCAAGGCACACTCCTTGAGTAAGTGTCTCACAGACACATCTCCATCACTTTGACATCATTATGGATATCTTTGTATTTTCCCTGCTTGAGAGGTCTACAGAGGGAAAACAACCTTTGCTCAACCCACACAGGAAGACAATGCATTTTGGGTTTTGTAGGAGGGTTTCTGACCATAATTATAATTTTCCTTTCTTTTGGCTTTTCCTTTTTTTTTTCCTTTGCATCAGATATTCTGATGCCATCTGAGAGTTTCCAGGCACACAGAGGGCTGGGCCATCACCCACCTATTGCTGGTTGTCTATGAACACTGGATTTATTGAGAGAACCTTTCTCTCAGACAAAGCAAAAAGCCCCCCAGTCAGCAACGAAGTTAAATTTGTACTTGTAACTGGACCCTGGGCACCTTCTTGCCTCCAAGAAAGAAAGTTAGAGGAAAGCCTTGGGGTGCACAGAACCAAGCCACTAAATCAGAGGACTACTGCCCACTCATTCATCTCTAGTCCCTTCTTCCTCAGCTGGAAGGCAGTCCTATCTAACAAGGCCATGAGAAAGAAATCACCCCATAAAACCAGACATAAGCCCAACCAAGCCACGAGGTGGTATGGGGACAGTATTTTGCTGCTGGACTTCCTGAGCTCAACTCTGCCCCCAGGTCTCACAGGGCATCAGCTGTGACCAGACTGAAAGGAAGGAGTTGCCATTCCCCCAAGGCAGATGCAGTCCTGGGGCTCAGCTAAACATAACCAGCCAAAATGCATTAAGACATACAAACTAAAGCTCTGAATTTCCTCAGAGAATCCACTCTACAGCTGGGAGGTTTGGATGGCACTTGCTTATTTCCGTTTGGGCTGATAAAGCCACAACAGAAGTCTGTGTGAAGGAAGATTCCTGCTGAGGGAAAGAATGGCAAGTCTGTTTCCACACTTGAGGCTGCAGAGCTGCTCAAATGGCTACAATGAGAGATCTGTGCACTTTGGCACAGTGAAGAATTGAGTTTCAGATCACAAAAAAATCTCTAAAAATGCATATTTGAACTAAACTGAGATGTACTCAGCACCAAAACAGCCTGAGGGTTACACCTGCACACTCGAATTAATTTTCAAGTGCCTCTTTTGCTATGCAGGGTGGTTTATGTTGCAGTTGTACCATACTTATATAACCTACTTGAGATGTATTTCCCCTTGTTTGGAGTAACAACTTTCTGGAGATGTCTCATAAAGCCCAATTTGGCAAGAAATTAAAGGCAAGAGCCTTCCCCACAAACTGCTTCGTGACTGCCATGCACAATCACCTGCTGAGCAGAGATCAAGCAGGTCTCTGCTGATTTCAGAGCACAGGTTAAAACACACTGAGCTATTAATAAATGGAAGGCTTAGAGAAAGCCTTTTATTTTCTTCATCAATGAGAGCTCTAGCTGACTGAACTGTGAAGTGCTTTTAGATGGATCTTATTGAGTGGAGTAGATAAGACATTCAGTGGGACAGAGAGGAACAGCAATCACAGAATCAGAGGGGCTAAGCAGGAGCTCTCACCTCAGCTCTTCCCCAGGGGATGTTCACCTGAAGTGTTCTCAGTCCTGACAAACACATCTCTAACTCTGGCCTCTCCTCACATATACCAGGTGCCAACCCCAGCACTTCCCTGCCCTCATTATTCTCCTCTTTGCTGCAATCCAAGCCTTTTATTTGTTGTCTTCAACATCATGGAGATCAGAACCAGACTGTTCTCACTCAACTCCCTTCCAAGTCTCTTCTTCAGGTGAAACACAAGCAGTTATCCACTCAGTACTCCACAGCAGGTTTTCTGAGCCTCTATTCACTCCCCTGCCTTTCCCTGGATTCTCTCCAGTTGACCCAAATCTTTCATAAAGAATTTAGTCTGGCAGCCCACCTACAGCCACTTCAAGCCTGAATCAGGCACAGGGGTGACTTCCAGGGTCCTGTAGGACAGCAATGCTACAGACACTGGGCAAATGATATGAACTGAGATCTTTTAACTGCAATAAAATTGGAAAAGTGGTTCTCTAAGAACAAGAGCACTATGTATATAACACTATCAAACACAATGTCCCACAAGCAAACTGTGCAGTTCAAACTCTTCTGTTGAAAGCCCAGGAATCAACAGCAGTGAGTCAGGAGATGCAGAGCTAAGTACAGAACTCATGACAGCCAACCCTCTGTCACCCTGAAGCCCCCCCAAAACACCTTTCCAAAGAGCTTTCACCAGGCCATCTGCTTGTCCAAAGGCCTGATCTGGTTTTCCCTGACAGAAGGCTTCCAGACTGGGGTCAAACAGCAGCTATGAATCACTTGAAATTAGGAATTGCCACAAAGCAGCACAGATTAGTTAGATTAGAAAAGGTCACTTCCATCATGGAACATCAGAAGGGTTTGAGGACAACTGCACTTCCCCAGCTTTCTTTTCACAGGCCATGAAATTCCTATAAAACTACATGAAAAAAATTCCTGTCCTTTGTACTTACCCTTCTCTTTGATACTCCTCATTCAAATTTGACAAAAGTTGGGATCCAGCCACAGACAGATCAAGTGCAGCCAAAGGTAGATCTTGATAAGCAAAATTAACAAGCTGTACAGGAGCAATGCTTTTGGTCTCTTCTTCCACTTGTTGTGAAATGATCTCAACTTCTGAAACACCACCTTCTATTGTGGGCCTGGAAATGCAATAAGCAAAATAAAATCCCTTTTCTCTCTAAACACACACATATAAATACTAAATATAAATAGATGTGTTACAACCAACCAACTATGGAACCACACATGAACCCAACAGCAATATACTGGTGCAGAACAGGAAGGAGCCATGTAACTTGACAACTAAAACCTCTGGCCATTAGATCTAAGCTAATTAATCATCATTTACAAATCATCTGTTAATTACTGCATGCAGTTTGACCCCTCTTCCACTTTGGGTCAATACTCAAGTTATTTTGATGGATGGTGACTGTTTCATTTAGCTAGGGAGGTGACTGTTTCATTCAGTTAGGGAGGATCATTCCATTCTAAGTTATTTGAAAATATTCCTGAAAGGAGAGTAAGGGTTCAGAAGAATTCAGCACCCCTCTAAAGATGAGCTAAACTACCCTGATGTACAGCTTCTGAAGCTGAACATGGATTCATCTCCACCCCACCAACATTAATGGGCACTCCATGCAGGTAAAACCAGAGGCTGCCTATGTAGAAGTCATCCACATTTAGAACAAGATATTACTCACCTGGGTAACTCCAACTCTGTCAGCATATTAGCTAGTGCAAGGGAAGGATCAGCTCACTGCAGGACAGAGACTGCCTGTATTTGAATCTTCCAGCTAGTCAAGAAACCTGAATAGCAGCTTTTTTGGTTTTGTTATTTCATTTATTTTCAGAAAAAATAATTTAGAAGAGTTCTTAACTCCTATATCTTGTAAGTCTAAGGATTTTGGTGAAGGAACTAAAATGCCAAGTGAGAGAGATGGAGAAAGGTTCTGCTGGTCAGAGCCTCACCATTAGACTAACCCTTTCAGCTGGAAAGCACTGTTCCCAAATTAAAAGGAGCTAAACTGCTGCTGGCATTACACAAGAAAGCAATTTGAAAAACTTGGAAATGCTGATGCAGCTCAAGCATTTGGCAGGGCAAGGCTGCAATTGTGTCATACTATGGCAGAAAGTAGAGGTAAAAAAAGTACTATTTAAACAACCTTAAGGCTTAGTTTAGTTTATTTGTTGTCTAACTAATAATGGAAAGTAATGAGATTTTTTTTTTTCCCAACAGAATCGTGTGCCTCTGGTAAGCAACTGGAAATCAGAAGCCCAGAGGGAGGAGCTATTTATAGCAAGAATTTTGTTTCTTTGATTTTTCACCTTCAGCACCACCCTGCAGACATTTACCTTCACAGGTCAGAGCAGGTTCTTTTTTTCAGACAGACTAAATGAAAGACATTGATTTGAATGAAAAACAAACCAAGCAGCAGACCAGTGTTGACAAGCAGCTTTGAGACATGGTTGGTGTCAGAAAAAAAACAACCCAAATGAATCTGAAAAGAACATGTCATCCTCATTTTTAGCCCCTGGCTGTTAGTAACATGAGGCATGCTTACAGCATTCATTTCTCTGCTCTATTATATATATAAATTCTCTGCTAATTCACATTCTTTAGACAGCTGATGAAATCCTACTACTCAAAACAGCAGCTTTTCCTCCAGTGATACTGAGACAGCCCTACTGATGTCACAACAACAGGTAGCAACCTGCTCCCTCCAGTTGAAAATAAACTGCAACTATGGGTACTTACTGAGGATTGGTCATGTTGGAGGATGCCACCAGATCAGCAGTGCTTCTAGGGTTTCACTAATTCCAGCTGCTTCCCACAGGAGTTCTAGCCTTTCAAGATGAGGTCTCTGTGAAGAAAAAAGTTCTTTCAAACACAGGACTCCAAAGGGCTCCTCCACATCATGGCAGCTATACAGTTACAGGGCATTTACTTCTACACATGATCTGTAATTCCCTAAGAATACAGGTCCTTGCTTTAAACTCCTAGACTGTGGAGAAAAATGACCAAAATCAAAGGAGGGAGTGAATTTTCCAAGAAAGTTCACAGCTCAGGAGTGCAAATTCTATTGGAAAACACTGATTTTTGGTGTGGTTTTTTTTATACAATTCAATATACTCTATAGAGATGAACATTGGAGCATTACCTTTGTCATAAAGTTTGGGGTTTTGTTCTCCATTTTGCCAATCTGAACTGTGTTCCTGGCTCCCTTTGCTACTTTAGAAAGTCTCTTCCAAGAATTAATTCATGTTGTCAAACATTTTAGAAGGGCTGTGATCAAGACAATATTTTGATCAACAAACCCCAGTGACACACTGGGAAAAGGCACCACATTTTCTTGTGGCAAAATCTCCATTTATGCTGTACCCAGACCAAAGCAGGCATCAAAGTGGGAGAGAATGAAACCTCCTGATAATACACAGGTTTTCATAGCTGGAAATAATATATATTGGAGAACACCATAAGAAACAAAAATGCTTAGAAAAAGGTTTCATGAGAAACTTTGCAAAGCTACTCTCAAGATTATGCTAAATATTTTTTAAAATAACATAAAACAGGCTTATTTTAATTAAACAAATAGTAATTGACAGATTAGAATATTACTGGCAATAAAAAAAGATAACAGAAGATGCTCCTTACACTTTATACTATAGCCAGAGGCTGAATTGTTAGCATCAATCAAGTATTTACAGTGGAGACATAAATGTAGCTTTAATAAAAGTTAACTTACATCTTTTGTAGAGCCATTTCAAAGGCTTTATTTCATGTCTTGCAGCCTTACAATAGCATAAAATGTAGTCAGTGCATTCTCAGATTTTCCAGATAATGTGCCTGGGTATGCAAAAAAAAAGAATCTACACTGTGACACCCTCCTCAGGTAGATAAGTCAGCCAAAACCTATTTAATTACTCAAAAAAAAGAAAGATAACCAACTTTGAAACAGAAAAATACACATTTTAGAAAAAAAAACACACTCCATTTATCAATAGCCTTGTGCAAGAAGCAATTTTTTTAGAGGAACTTTCCCTGATAAAGCAGAGACTTTATTCAACATCCACTCTGTATCAATGGGAGTCTCTGCCCCAGCCTTGGCAGTCCTTGAATTATTTCATTTATTACACTGCTAAGGCTGCCCAACAGTAAAACATTTGCCTAAAATGTTTAAAATACCTAAAATAATTCCTGTTTAAATGACACACTGAAGGAATCTGGGGAGTCTGTAGCTGTGATAGATCTCTAAGAGCAATTGTTGCACCTATGAGCACAATAAAACCACAACACAAACATCAACCCTGCTCAGTGGTGTTAGCTCCTTGGCATCTCCTTGGGGGTTGGCATCTTACAACACCTCCAAAAACCCATTCTGAATGAAAAATGGTACTCAGACCAGTTGGGTACATGAGAACCTGTCTTGGGAGACTGAGAAAATTCAAGAAATGCTGCTGTAACAGCAGCATTTTGAGTGGAGAATAAAGGGGGAACAGGGACACAGTTGATTTAGGAAATGGGAATAAACTGCCTCAAAGGACAGGCAGAGAGATGTAGAGAGAATTTCTTAAGGTAGTAGAAAAAAGTCACCATTTATCTGGGACAGCAGAGTCCTGATATCCAAAATAATATCCTAATATCCCTCCTAAAGGAGGTTTGTAAAACAGTGACCAAAATTTGTACACCTAGATTTAAAAAAAATATAATTTTTTAGATGAATTTCAGTATTTTGGGAGCTTAAGTAACACCAGTGAGGCCAGCAACACTGCAGCTCTTTCACATAGGATATGAAGGTGAACATGAAATATTTGCCCTTCCAAAACACAGACTGTGTCTCTATTTTCCCCCCCCAAAGCTGGAAATATGTTCACATTGCTACAGAATTGTGTGTTACAACTCAACCAGCATTAACCAGCAGCAACCCCAACAAACCTGCTCCCTCCTGCTGGAGTTGGCAGCTCTACAGATCCAAAGTTTGCTCTCCACCAGGACTGCAGGAGCAACTCCCAGCCAGGCACCAAGCTCTTCTGATGGCTCCAGGGGGAGCAGAGTCCAAGTGGCCTCAGCTGAGGGGATTGTTACCATGATACAAGGTGCTCACCAAGGTGAGACAGATAACCTGGCAAGAAACCTGGAAAGAGACAGAGGGAATCAAGTCTCAAAGGAATCAGTGGAGCCTGCCTGAGCAAGCTGCAAAAGGTAATTTCTGTGGAAGGTGACTAATGAATTAGGTGATTTAACAAATTATAAAGACCCATAGTTAATATGCACATTAAGAGTAACTTCAAAATGTAAATTACACTTAAAAAGTGTAACTGAAAAAGAAGGAGACCACCAGCAACTGCTGGCTGAGCCAGCACATGGTTAGAGATCCTCTGGACAAGTTTCATAACACAGGCACTGCTCCATAATGCAACTGAGATTTCTTTGTGCCACAAATTCTGGTTCTCAAAAAAAAAACCCAACCAAACCAAACAACAACAACCTTGCTTGTGTCTGTCTAGAGTCAACTCTTGGATGCTGCTTCCAGTTCTCCTCATTCCCTGAAAGAACAGTGAGAAACCACTAAGCAGACACCCACAGCCATCCATGGCTTTTGCTTTTGAACCAAGCAACTTAGAATAGTAAAGAAAAAATGCACACACTTTCCACCACTCTAGAAAGAATGGGTTCAGTTCTATCTAGATGCTGGCAGGTCTTACCTGATCAGATTTTAATTAATCAGACTCACCAGTTTTGCAGTCTGCTAATGGTTGTGAGGTAAAAATACAAGTCTATTGAACTCACCACCAATATTTATTCAGACAGAGCTGCAAATTCACTCAGGCCCTTAACACTGGTGCCAGAATAACACAAATACTGGAGTTAAGATGCCCTGCAACATCCCTCACTATGATGTATGTCTCCATTCAGGGAGGTGACACTGCCAATTTGTCTCAGGGGCCACTATCTTAGTCATGGCTTTCACTAGCAGCACCCTGTCTGCCATCAAAATGGTTAAAACTCATTACATGTTAATTTCCACCCCCAGTATCTGCTGCTCATCTTACTTGGAGGTTAACCTCCTAATAAATACAGGCTTGAGTATCTGCCCTCAGATTAATGTAACTTGAGGATTGCCTTTCAGCAATTACACTTCAGTGTTAAAAGACTTTTTCTCAAGCTACTAATTTTCATTTTCTTTAGCAACCTGGGCCAAAGAGACTCTGGATTGAAACACCTTTAGAAAATTTACAAGTGCTTTCTAGATGAGCTCATGTCAACCAGAATACAAAAGATTCACAACACTACAATAAGAACAGGGGAAAGTACAGAGAACACCTCAGGTAAAATTCCTGGCATTTATTTAATCTCTTGGACCTGAGGATTTCATTGCATCCTACCAATTATGGCTCTGTGAAGCCCCTAAATATTTTATTTCCCTAGAAGTAGCTATGTTGTCATTACTGATAAATATTATGGGCAACCTTCTGACAAAAAGCTATGAATTTATATGGATTTATGGCTTTACTGTGTATCTTAAAATCAAGTATAGAATTATTAGCCCATTGATGTGAAATATATTGCTCTTCTAAATAGTGCTATGCTTTGTAGTTCAGCTTTCTGCAATGAACAGCCCAGCTGTTTTGATTGCAAATTTACCAACAGTTGCAGTATTTCATCCTGGGGATGCAGACAGGGTGAACCTTCCTCTGCAGGAGCAGAGAGCTGATAAAATTCTTGAATTCACACCCTGTCTGGTGCTTCAGAAGAAAGTTATTTCACACAGTGCACAGAGACACAATAGTTGTAGTGTTCATGGCTGGGAAAAATCTTTCCTGACCACTGGGAGACTAAAATGCAAGATTTAGCTGCCTATCAGCATGCATTAGATTTCTACTACTTGTGCATTTCAAGTGAGTATTTTTGAACTTAAAAAGAATACACTTATTTAACAGTACTAATTGCAGGTACTATCTGTACCTAAACATGTGCTTTGGAACTTTGAAACTCTAGTTTTACTACATAAAAAAAAAAAACAACAAAACCCAAGCAAACAAAAAAACCTACAACCCAAAACCCCAACATTTTATGGATTTGAGGGGGGGGGGGGAACTGTAAAGTGGAGAACTGTCAGGTTTTACTCTGAGATCACAAACACTAGGGATTACATTCTCCACTAAGGGCTCACCAGGTTTACTCTTCACTTTGAAACTGATCTCAGTGTGATTATCACTGTGAGCAGTGACCAGTTTTCCTCGTGGCAACGTGGCAAATCATCTGGTGCTCCTGTGAACATACTAAGAAAGCCATGGCATAAAGCCATGAGAACAGTTCTCTGGGATTCACATTTAAATTTTCCTCCTGTATTCCCTCCCAAGCTGCTGTAAGACTTTGCAAGGTCTTAAGGACATGGTACAGCTGAGCATCACCACAGCTGTGCTGTAACAGGACAGCCCAACCACACTGGCCCACAGAAAAATCTTTATTATCCTTCTTCATTCTGTGCTGCTGTTCCAAAGCACCCATCAGAGCAAGGCAGGGGCATTTTGCCTCTTCTGGCACCACAGGCAGAAAAGCTTTGGCCACTACTGTACAACCCAAGGTAGCTGTCACCACCCTCCACAGCTCTATTTTAGTAGCATCTTATTTAGGACTCCAAGTCCCATGACCCATATCCAGTAAGGAGGTTCTGTCTAATACACTGATCAGATCAAAGGATGCTTTTCAAGCAATGGTTATGCAACAGAGCCATACTGCAATGCAAGCCTCAAAACACTAAACAAATGCTAAGTTAAAAATAAAACAGATTCTTGCTCTTAAACCAGGTATCAGCCACTCACTTGTAACTGAATTGTGTGTGTTACAGCTGCAGAGATTTCTGCTAAGATTTTCCAATTCACCTTTATTAAAATGTTAAAAACATCTCCAGCTAGGTCATGAACATTTCTAGGAGGTAGGGAACTCAGAAAAACATGTCCAAAGACAGACAGATGAGAACAAGGAAGCTCCATCTGCATTACCTTCTGGATTAGAACCACAAATGGCTGGTCAGCCTGTCTGAAACTTTCCAGAAATGCTTTGACATCAACAGTGCACTAACCCCCCAACCCCATCACTGCCTGCTAAATCCCACAATGCCAGGGGTTGGAAGGCTTCCCTAGAGCTGGTTGCCCAGGATCACATCCATGTGAGTTTTGAAAGGCTCCAGAGGAGGAGACTCCACAACCTCTCTGGGCAGCCTGTGCCAGGCTCCATCATCCTCAAAGGAAAGATTTTAGATCAGTTCAGGCAGCTGTGCACTTAAAGCATCTTCCCACTAACTTGGGTGCTGCTGCAGATGGCACACACAGCACACATCTACAGAGAGAACTCATCTCTCCTGCTTCCAACCACACCATTCCAACAGTCCCAAAGAACACCCCTGCTCTAGTGTGATATGTAATTGTAGCAAGCATCAAACTTTCACCCATAGGGGTCAGCCCATTAAATTACCATCCCTCCCTTTGTTCTAAAAAAAACAAAAGATGGAACACTGGCCATAAGAATTCAAGACACATAGACATTTATCACCCTCTTTGCTTTTAGAGAAAATGGCTTCCTGAAAGGAGTGCTTTACTGTGTCCAGGCCCAAAAGTTTTCCTCTTTGGATCAGAGAGAAGGATTACAGTGGCTCATGCTGAGCTAGCACTGCTGAAGCTGGACTTTGAGACCAGTTGCCAGGTTGTCTAGTGTAAAGCTAACTGGGTACAGCTGCACCAACTGCAGTCTGCAGTGCAGCAGCAAATTAACTAGTTAAACCAAAATCCTGTTTCCCTGCTAACTGAAAAACAGCAAGCTGACAAACTATGGATTTGGTACTTTCACATGCAGGAAGATTTGCTGCAAATATCTAAAAATACACTTCATGGCTGACAGCCCAAGGAACCGATCAATGAAAGTTCAAGAAGAGCATTTTACAGCCCAGATGTTCTCAAACTGTGCTAACACATTATGCTGACTTCTCTCCCCCTTGCCTTGCCAATTTGTGTCCAGAAGTACATCTACAACTAAAATATTTGTGCTTTCAAATCTTTTCCTTTTGTTACAGCTAGCAGACAAGTATCACAGCAAATCAATGAAAGGTTGGTGTGAAGCACGAATAAAACTTGAACCTCTGCAGCAAGTTGATCTTAATGTGAGCTCTGAGCAAGAGTCTTAGTTATTTATTTAAGGAAAAACTTGGAATCCATTTGCCTAGAAAATCCTACCAACATTGAACAGTGTTACCAGATCTTTACAAATACTGATGCCTGAAAGGTTTCCTCCAACACTTCAGTTAGAAATCATTAGCAAAAAATGAAAAACTTGGGAGAAAGATGCAAAGTGGTGGAAACATTCATTTGTCCATGCACTAAAACAAGCACAAAACTATCTCAAAGCTGGCAAAAGTCTAAGCTTGACCCAAACACTGTCATATACCTTTGGATAGGGAATACACTTACTGCAGCTATGGACCTACCCCATCTTCATCTTTCCATGTGGATGCCACTGACACCAAATGCCATGGTAGCTGGAAAGGGGAGCAGCTAGGTGCAGAATGTGGAGTCAGCAGCTGTTGCTCCACACATCTCTCCTTGCTCAAATCCCAGGAATCCTTGTAGCCTGGTCCTCTGGGGGTGAAAAGAAGAAAATGCTTAACCCTATATGAGGAAAGTCATTAGGAATTAAGTACCATGTGGCTTCACTCCCCATAGCAAGAGAACTGCAAAGCAGGTCGTGTCCAGCACCTTTATGTATTTGTATTATTTTTGCCTTGGCTTGCAAGTCCTTTCTCTCCTGTCCTTGCAAAGGCAAATACTTCTCAGAGCAGTGCAAAGCTCCAAGTGTCCTCAGAGCAGCCACTGAGGCTGTTTTGCTGCATTTCCCAGAAAGTAGCCTTAAATTTGCCAAGTCAGAATCACCAATCCATCATCTCTGATACATGTTATAAAGCAGAGGAGTAGAGCAAAGTTCAGATGTTCAGTGTTTTTCCTCAGAAAAGCATTCTGCCACTTCAGTCTGCTCCATCTTTCATTCCCAGAACAGGAGAGCCTTCGTCCTTGGTTTCACATCTCTGCTCCAGTCACAGGGTTGCTTGACAATAGCAGAACATGCATTACACCTTGGGCTGGCTTCAGACCTAGGGAATGCAGGCAAAGCTCCCTGCTCTTATTAAAGCACTGGTGTGCACTTGGATTTGCTCCTGAACACCACCAATTCAAACTCTTGCCCATCATTTCACTTCATTTTGAGTGATTTTTCACATCAGTCACAGCATCCTGCCCGTGTACTCAGCTTCAGGAGTGCACAGGGATTTCTTTTCACCTAGAGGTTCATGTCTTCCCAGCATGGGTCACTGGCTCCATGCACAGACCACAAACACCAGCATTTCAGACAACACTCTGCTGGCAGATTCCTTTAGAGACATGCCACTCAACCAGCCCAGCCTGTAACTACTGCTGTGGCCAAATAAGGGGCTCAGGTGAGAAGTGGGGAAGGGAATCACTTAGTTCACTGTCAGTTGTGTTGTCTGAAGGGTTACCAAGATCCTGGGCACTGCCTTCTTGGTTGCTGTTTTTCACATGTCTTTTGGCAGCTCCATAAAGGAAGACAGATTCCTTTATGTATGATAAATGCTACAATCACTGCCATCTCCTTAGGGAAGGCAAAGAGTGCTGATCACAGCTCAAATGCTTATAGAGCTCATCCTGCAAATACAACTTCTGTACTGCAAGGCAGACTGAGCTTCTGCAGGCTAAACAGCCACAGATACAGAACACGTGTTTTGATTAACTGTGCTGCACTTGACACCAGCAAACCATTACTTTGGGAAGGTTGGATCACTTCTTTGTCCTTTAAGGCAATAATTTTACCACCTTATTGCTTTTCATTTAAGCTCCATCTTGGGGGAAAAAAAGAAAAGAAGATTCTTAAGCAGGATGCAATCTAGAGGAAAAAGGTCTGTTCATCATCATCATCTGTTCCCCAGCCCTTCTAAGCAGAGTGCTGAAGCGATTGTGGATTTTATCAAGCTGAGAGGTACCTCCAAGCAGGCTCTTATATAAATGAGTGCCCAGGGGAATCTGCAAACTTCCCTTAGATCATACTCTGATATACCTGCAAAAATTATCAGCTATCAACACTGCAGTCAATCACCTGCTATTGCACCTTGGGATCTTAAAGCACTGAAAACCCTAACTGCCTATTCATAAAGCCTAAATACTTTCTCTTCAATGGATAAGTAAAATAAGGTACAGTATGTGATGGAGAAAAAGATGTGTCTTGTGACTCCTACTTGCATGTCTTAATCATACCCCTCTCCTTCACTATTTCTCTTTTTCCCCTTCTGCCTTCAAGCAGCTTAGGAAGCTTCTGAAAACTGTTTTATCCTTCAGGGTATTTTTTTGTTTGTTTTATTTTTTAATACAGTCTATGTTTAAACAGTCTGCAGGGTCTTAATTGCTGCTGCAGACAAACACCCACACAAAGTTAAGTTCAATAAACTGAAAAAATCTCTTCAGTGCTTTCAGAACTGCTGGTATCTTACAGTAAGTAGTGTGACATACACTAGAATAGACAGCCTTTGCTGCTATAAAAGCTTTTCCTGAACCCTCTTCTGTTTAGTTCTTGCATCAGGTAGCTAGAATATTTATATTTTAAATCATTTGTTATGTCATATACTTCAAACCTAAGCTCTGAGTGCAAACAGTGCCATTATCTGCTTAACAAAGACCAATTATTCAATGAATAATCAAGCTACTGTGTGAGTTCTGAAGGTCTATAATATGTTATTTGATAATATGGTGTCTTTTGACCTAGACAGAGTTGCCTACAGCATTTAATTAAAGGTTTCAGATACATTATGTTCCTCTCCTGCCAAACGCTGTTCACTTAGGATGCTTTATAGACTCAGTGAAACTAATAACAACAGTCCAGTTCAGACTGGAGTGCTCTGTTAAACCATTTCAACAAAACCAGTTTACAGCCTCAAGATGACACAGAATCACAGATATTAGGGGCTGGAAGGGACCTAGAAGATCATCTAGTCCAACCCCCACTGCACAGCTTGAAGGCAGCACCAGAATCAGGGTAAGCATTTCAGTACATTAGACATTACCTGGAGTGAGATCCCTGCCCCACTCAGCCCACATCACACAGTACTTTTAGAAGTTTTTTTTAAAGCCTGTGAAATCCACAAGCACCAGGGCATGAAGCCCTCCTCCTCTTGACAAAACAAAATGTGCAAGCCTGTGTTTCCCAGTCATTTTGTCCTTAATCCTCATCTGAAGACATGAAGCAGAAGAAAGCTCACTTCCCATGCTCACTCAGCCTGTGCAATCCCTCCACCAAGGCAGGCTGTCAAAGTGGTAGTTAAGTGTCTTCAGAGCTTTTAGATGTGGATCATTTCTCATCAGTCTCTGGCTTACTTCATTTAACCCAGCAAATATCCATCAGATCCTGGCTGTTTCCAGTCACCAGGCTCTCTGAGAACCAGCTGCATTTCCAAAGGTCTCCAACAAATACCCCTGTAGTCTTTGCCTGCTAGTTCCCTGGACCCAGACCATAGAGAAACTGTCTTATCAACATTTTCTGTGTCACAACAAGCAGACTAAAGGAATTCTTTTTTCATTTTCACATTAGAAAACAATAGCAGGGAGACAAGTTTGGTGAAGACATCCATAAGCATGTCACAGTTCCATCCATCACAGATGAATTCTTCAATAAACTCCTGAATATTTAAAAAATCTATTTCAAAGACTTCAATCTCAGTCTTATCATGCATTTAAAAAAAAACAAAACAACAAAACCAACCTCTACACAATAAATAGACTCTGGAGTTCCCTGATTTAGAGGCTAAAAAACAAACCTTTAGGCTTTTCTGTGCCTTTTTTAAACTCCTTTTGAATTGGAAAAATATTCCACAGAGCATAAGTCTTTCAAAGAAGTCTTGCAGGATGCATCTCAACAGAGATTTCACAGACCTGACCATCCAGAGTCCTCTCCCAAAAGCTACCCAGGATTGCCACTGTCAGCCCAGTTTGCCAGATGGGTACTGAGGGTTGGATTTTGATTTTAAAACACCCAGAAGGCACAGTAATGCACAGATTGTCTGTGCAAATCAAAGCCATGAGGGCTAAGTCTCAAACTGGTGTTTTCTTGGAAAACTTAAAACTTCTCATTGTGTGTTTCAGTCCAGGGCAGAAGCTTCCTAGAAAGTCTTTTAAATTGGCTTTTGCAGGAAAAAAAAAGGCAAAAAAATCCAGATGCTGTTAAAAACTTGACAGTGCCTTTGTTCCAAATAAAATACAAACTCTGGCCACTCTCCTGCCCAAAGCCTCAGCTATTCTTACCAGTCCACAAGCAGTTGGCTCCTGCCTCTCTCACTTTTCTGCTGTTACAACCACCTCTTCCAGACTGACAAAATACAGGCTGTTCCATGCAGCTACACTGACAATAAACTGTGCACTGGTTAAGCAGTCAATGTACAGGAGTTGGCTATCACACACATAAAAGAAATGGAATTCAAACTTACCTTGAGGTACTCTTCAAGTAAGAGCTCAGAATATTACAGTACAAAAATAGCTTAATTGTTTTCCAGTGCTACTCCTTTATTATATAACTAGCAGAAAGGCAGGTTATTACACTTTCACTCTAAGTACTGTGAAATCTGATGACAACAAAAACGTACACATGCTGCCAGAGGCAAGAAGATTTCTCTTTGCCTTGATATGTAAACAAAAATATCTGAATACACCCAAAATGCACACGACCTGAATTAACAAAGATTCTTTAAAGTATTCCACTTTAATCACTTAAAAAAAAAACCACCAACCTACTACTGAAGAATGACTTGAGTGTCTGCCAGGCATTTAAAGAGGCTGTTACAAGCTTGTGCTAGGCTGGAGAAATGACATCTATACAGCATTACCCACAGAAGTAAGATTTTCCTGAGCATCTATCACCATTCACTATATTCTCATTAAAATACATTTAGATTGCAAATCCTCTGGTACAGGACTTGTCTTTTATCTGCACTTTAACAGTCTACAGCACAATGAGAGCCCCAGTCTTTTTTGCTTTACATACTAGGAGAGCACAAGTATGTTTTTAATGTAGAGGAAGACTGATATTAATATTCAGAAAGCACCCTTTGTGCTCTCTCCCTGTGCTTAATTTCCATTCACAGTTCAGAATAAACACTTCAGCTGCCATTCTATTAACACTTTTACCTACACAAGAAATTCAAGATGGGGCCAAATCTGCCTGCAGAATGATTTCCCAGTGAGTGGCAACCAGCTGGACAGCACACTGCCATATGCTCCCCTGTGCTGAAAGGTGGAAAAGTGAGCAAACATGAGCCAGAAAAAAAAAAGTGGGGAGAGAAATCTCTCTGCAGCATGCCCAGTAATTCATGCACACAGCCTTTCCCACCAGAAGCAGAGACAAGCTGCTGTATTCCCTGCACCTGAACTGCAGGGGAGCAACAGCAGCAGTGTTTGGGGGCATGGCTGTTGTGTCCAGCACAGCCCTGCCCAGGCAGGGACATCCCTCAGCTGCCTACTAGATGTGGGTTGTAAAAAAATCAGGCAGGTTTTATATAGAGAGAAAAATGAGGGACCACTAGCTAAATGAGACACACCACATGACTCATGTTTTCATGCTGGATGTTTGTTAACTGTAATTATTACAGACAGGAGTTCTTTAGTTCACTTAAGAGCAGCTTGTTTCAAATTTGTGCCATCAGCTAAAATGACTGGTAGCCCAAATGGTGCACCTTCCTGCAGGAAATTATTTGGTGGAATTGAACAATAGCATCTAAGGCAAAACACCAAAACAATTCCACTGCGAAAGTATCACCAGCTTCAATTAAATTTGCATTTTGCTATTTTTATATCAGAATTTAAATTTTCTATTCTTGGAAAAAGCTGGTAGGCACACTTAAATATCAGACACAACACTTCTCACTACAAAGACTTCTGCAACTTTTCTGAGAAGCTCTGACACTTGCCTCATTTGCAGGCAGCCTTTGAAGCTCCCTGGAACAGCAGAGATACTCTGCCAGCAATCCATTCAAGTCAAACTGCACAGACCCCCCAAAGTCCTCCCTTGCTCACCCAACAGCCACCTTAGCAAGTCACTGACTGGATTAGAAATCCCTACTGAATGCTCAGCTCCCACTCAGGGATCTGTGACCATCAACAAGGGAAGTTCCTACCTCCAAATAACACCCTTTTTACCCATGGGGAAGGGGTGCAAGCTCAAAATGACAATCCTAGAAGGTTCTGTGTTGGAAACTATCTTGCAAGAAGGTTATTTGGGTTGAAAATTAAGCTCTTGAAAATTAGGAAGCATCATATTTAAAAGAGCATATGACTTAATCTCCGTGTGCATTAATCCTCTCTAACTGTTAAGATGACATTCCATTTTTCCTGCAGATCATTGGCTCACAGAGCAGAGTTGCAGCTGCACCACCCTGGCTCAGACAGTCCCTGACTTGCAGGTCTGAATGGGCAACCAAAATGTTTGAATGGGATTTCTCAAATACACTGGTATGTAATGCTATAGGTGCTTTACATAATGCAAGGCAAGCTACATTCATTGCCACCAAAACAAAAAGATCTTAGAGCTGAAACACCAGACACACTGGACCCCAGACAAGATTAAAATAAGACTGAAGGAGAACCTCTTTATGCTGAAAATATTATGAATTTTAATAAAGCAAGACATAAACAGATAGTGCATTTTATAATGTTTAAAGTATCATTGGAAAGCCCCTGTTGTTACTTGGGTTTCCAAGGCCTGTCTTCCATTGTGTTCATGCAAAACAGCAATTTCAGGATTCCAGGGATCAAATGGGGCTCTTTGGGACCTCAAGGAAGAATTCAACTCTAATACTCCACTCTTCTCAGGACAAATCCTACACCCAGCCCATAGGTGGGATGAACCACGACAGAGAGACTGAAGTAAACCTTCCACTAGGTTTCACCCAGTACAACACCTAAGAATATTTTGGGGTAAAACCTTTCCATTCCCCTTGGGCAGGAGCCTCTAGAGCTGAAGAATGAACAGTGGCCAAGTTCTACCCCAAAGAGATAACAAACTAACTTCTCTTATTTATCTCTTGAAGATGGAATTGCACCAAGTGTGCTCACATCCAACCACACTGCAACACTCCTCAAGTACCAGAGTTCAGAACTGTTTTCTCAAGTAGAAAAAAAAACCCCAAACTCCTCATTTGCCAGAGCCAGCAAGGAATGGAAAACAAGGAATCAAATCACAGTCTTCCTCACACATACCAAGCAGCAATGAAGGTTCTGCAAATAGCACTTAGTTGACACTTCTAATGATAACACACGAGGCAGAGGGAACTGCAGCTCCCTCTCCTATGTCAATATTGGTTCTGCAGTATTTGTAAAGATAAAGTATTTTGTCTGCTAAGTAACCCAATTGGCCAGGAAGCAGAGGAGTTGAGGACAGTTTTATACCACATAACACAATTCAGTTAACTGCTGTTCCATTGCCAGGTAATGCAACCCATTGAAATTAATACTGATGAAATATCACAGGTAGATTTTAGTCACATCAGGATGTCACAGGGCAATGCAGGTTCTCCTAATTCAGATGTAACCACATGTAGTAATACTGAAAACATGCTCTTGATCATGCTTGAGGCTTTGCTAGTTACATCCCTCTGTACCAAGAGTAACCTGTGATGCAATATTGCTGCAGAGTTAGAAACTGCATTGTAGAGACCATCAGAGATGGAGCAGCAAGCTGCCAGGTTTCAGGGAGTCACCACTGGACCCAAGTTGGAGCAATAGCACACAAGTACCTGGGAGAGGAGAAGCATCATGAGCTGCACAGACCTCTCCCAGGGCACCTTCAGAACTGCAATCACACACCCCCCTAGCTGGCTTTGGGGAACAGTGATAGGGAAAACACTGTGCATTAGGCTCTGCATTTATGCTGTCAATCACAACCTGAAAATACTTGAGCTGAGTAGCAGGCTTGCACTACTTGCACTGCAAGCAGACAGAGCTCACATCTTCATTTTCTTACTGACCTTTTCACAGGCTGCTTGGAGTGAAGATCTTCCTCATCTCACCTATCACTCTAGTTGTAAAGCTAGAGTAGCTGATGTGTTCCACTGCTGTGTGTTCTCTTTGCCTGCCACTGTCTTCAAGCACAGTTCTACTGGCTAACCACAGCTGACCTGCTGTGCAGCTTGCACCTCTTCTCACCCTGCAGGCAAAAAACTCACCTTGCCCTGCACAGAGGCAAAGCAGTTTTGCCATCCAATGGGCAGCACCAAGACAGAGCTGCAAAAACTCCCCTGTTCAGAAGCTTACTGGGAGGAGAACATGTTGCTCTGGGACTGGGAATGTGGGCTCTTTACTCATACTGTCACTTACTGACTGTAAACATACTCTTCACTGTAGTTAGGAACCATAACACGTTTGAAACAGTGCTTCTTACTCTGCATCCTCTGAAAATGAGCAGTATTCCTTCCCTTCACAGAGGGATGCTGCCTCACAGTACAGATAATGTTCACAATATCAAGTAACAGCTTTTCCCATGCAATGGAACTGATGTTTAATGTTAATCACAATATCTCCTTGCAAAGCATTTACATGCTCCTATTGTATGATCTCATTTATAATCCTCTCCTAATACAACTGTGCTATTAATAGCCCTTTTATAAGTGTCCTGCAGGAACTTGCAGGATCTTGATAGCAACTACCAAGAAAACTGTTGAGTATCAATATTACCTCACTAGATCCATGCTGGGGTAATAATATTTTACAGCACATTAAAAATACAGAGGTTGCTCACCCTTCTTTGGGCAAATTCCAGCAAAAAGCCTTGCAAAAAAACCCAAACCCTTGGATTCCTGATAGTCCCATCAGAAACCCACCATTTCTGCTGACACTAGAACACCACAGGTTCCCTGCATTAGGGACAAATGAGCCTTCCCTCCTGAGCACATTCACAGCTGCTGCTAGCCCTGCATGGTTACTGAACTCCTCTCACATCCCTCGTCTCCTGCAGCTGTTACTGTTGTCAGGTGTGTCTGGCTGAGTTCATGCAGAGCTTGGAAATCCCTTTGCTTCCAAACCCACCTTAAGAACTTGGAAGTTGTGCTGGGAGATCCCTTCAGCAGATCCTTGTCCTAACTTCAGCATGCTGACAAAGTTAGAAACCACTCGTGTTGGTGCAGCATTTCCCCCCAGCAGATGTTATCCAGCTACAGCACAATCCTAACTTACTAGAAAGGCCTATTAACGATTCCTGCCTACAGAAGGCAAAGCCAAGACTCCTCTTCGTCAAGAGCAGTCTAAATGGATTTCAACTCCAGAAAGAATCGTTCTTTCTTCCCCTTGCTGTGGCAAGCGGGGAGGCTGCTCTAGGACGGCGGGTTCCCAGCAAGAGCTGCAGCCTCTCAGACTCACAGCACCCTCGGAGCAGAAACTGTTCACAGCACCGCAGAGAAACGCGTTGCG
>JANHGL010006467.1:0-24313 GCA_024611195.1 Ceyx melanurus
ATGCAGCCCAGGATGCCATTGGCCTTCTTGGCTGCCAGTGCACACTGCTGGCTCATGTCCGGCCTCTCATCTACCAACACCCCCAAGTCCCTTTCTGCAGAGCTGCTTTCCAGCACCTCATCTCCCAGCCTGGATTGATAATGAGGGTTGTTCCGACCCAGGTGCAAAGGACCCTGCTGCCCAAATGGTTTGGAGGCTGCTGTGGTGACAGGTTTCCCAGAACAGGAAGGTAAGGCTCGGAAGCAGCTCTGTCACCAGCCTTCTAGACCAGGGTAGGAATGGACAGGTCCTTGGAGCAGCCCCAGACACCCCAATAAGGCTGTTCCCACCCTTCCTTTGCAGCATAAACCCACAAGTCCATTGGGAACCATCCCCAGATGTCACTGAGTGCACTGCGGGTACCACAGCCCATCACCAGGTCATGACTGTGGGAGTTTGCCAGGGGAAAAATGCTTCGTGTCCAAGCACCTGAAGAAGGGACATGGAAATGTAGGCATAGCAATGAGAAGTGTTTCTGAGAACTGCTGGATTTTTCAGGTGTGAAATAGCCTTTTGGGCCTTTTCCAAACCAGTGGGAAGTTAATGGGCAGCAGCACACATGGTGGGACAATGATGATGTGATAGGATGTGCTGATCAGGGTGACCTGAGCCCAAAGGGTGGCTGGGCCACATCACACAGGGCTGGGCTTGGTGCCTGCTTTAGAGATGGCTTCTCTGGGCCAGGCCATGCAGGACCTAGGCAGGACACCCAGCCAAATAACACCTGGCACTTCAGTGCTTGGCAATACAGCTGAGGGTAGGTGGATGAAGGCAAGAAGCGAAGCATCAGTTGGACTTTGTGATCTTAGAGGTCTCTTCCAACGAAAACACTTCTGTGGTCGCTTGGGAGAGGATTGGGAACAGAGGCAGTGTGTCCAGCAAGCACTGGGCCAGAGCAGGGCAGGGAAAGGTGGGAATGCACTCACCTGGGCATAGTTCTCAGCACGAGTGAGCAGGGGCAGCTCATAGGCAGTGGAGAAATGTGTCCGGACCTGCTGCATCTGACCAAACCGCTCTCGCTTGCGCCATTTTGCTCGCCGGTTCTGAAACCACACCTGGGCAAGAGAGTGACAAGGCAGGAGACAGTGACAAAGGGGAGCTGCTGGGACCCTGGAAGCTTGCTGGGTGGTTGTTTCTGGCATAGGGACAGGCTGTTCCACGCACACCCCCAGGGGGAGGTGTCTGGGGCCAGCCAACTCTCCCAGACAGGCAGCACCCCAAGCTAAAAGCCCATCTTTTGATGTCCTGCCTGTCTGAGGATGTTCACAGCCTGCTTTGCCCTGGGGTAGCCTCACACCTCTAAACCAGGGCTGCCCAGGTATTGCCCACAGCCCTCACGCTGTCAGCCAGTGTCAGACGAGCTGTGAATATATATGTATGTGCTGCTGCCAGGCTGAAACTGGGTTTGCAACTCTGCTCCATGGTGCTGCTCTAGATGCCTTCAAGGCAGATACAAGACCAAAACTATCTTTCTTTATTTTTACCAAAACCCTCTTTATTTTTACTGGCTTGACATCAGTGTGGATTATTGCACTGTTGTCAGCACCACTGCTCCTGATTTGCATCAGCCTAAGAGAGATCAGAGCCTGGCCTGTTGTCTTCAAAGCCTCTTGAAGCTTGTGAGTCAGGGAAACACATCAATCAAGAGCTGCTTTGAAGGCACTGAGAGATGCAGGCGATCACCAGGGGCTGGGTTGTGCAGGTCACGCTAGTGCATGAAAGGTGCAGCCCCAGAGACACTTGGTTCTGCTTTGAGTTTTACACGGTGGCTCATGGACCTGGGGCAGGGGGAATGGGGACTCAACATCACTACCAAACAGCTTGGCCGTGGGGCAGTTGGGGAAACCAGAGGCTGGGTGGGAAGCTCAGAAGATAGCAGGGCAATCCAGGCACTTGGCACAGGGTGAGGCAACAGGATGGCTTTTGGTGGGGGCAGGAGAGGCCACCCATCTGGCCACACAGTTTTGTTGGTTCATCACTGGTGGATGGTGCAGCACCCAGGCATGGCCTCTCCATGTGGTTTCAGTGCCCTGACCCGTGGCTGTGACATTGCCACTGGCATGGGCCACTCACAATCTGGACAGATTAGCCCTACCTAAAGCAGCAACCTGATATTAACCTTCCCACCCCCCAAATCAAAACCCCTCTGAGGATTTGCAACGGGTAGAAAAAGGTCCTAACATTATCCCAGCTGCACACGAAGAGCGCCACACTGGAGCAGGTTTGATGCCCCAGGCATCTGTCTGCTTTTCTTCTACCTCTTCTTGGCACAGCTGCTCCAGCCCAGCTGCAGGCCAGTCCCAGGGCTGGCCCAGCTCATGCCTCTTTGATCTGCAGATTCAAAGCTAGCAGTGGTGACCTGGTTCCTCCTTGGCGGAGGAGGCCCCGCTGTGCACAGAGGGTTGGAGAGCAGGTAGGGAGCAGAGTGCTAGCTGTGCACGAGGCCAGGGCCAACATATGCTGGGCATATGCAGCTCTTCCCCTGCCTGGTGAAGACACTGCCTGGTCTGCCTGTGCACCTGCACTGCTGAGCAGAAGGGCCCACCGGAGCATCCTAATGGAGCAAGCATCCTGATGGAGCATCCCACCTGAGCATCCCACCAGAGCATCCTGCCTGAGGATCCCACCCAAGCATCGTCCCTGGAAAAGGAGCAGCTCCCCCAGCAGTGCCTCTCTCTGCAATGCAACCTTCAAAGCCTTCAGCGTTGGGTTTGAGCACTTGGGTTCACTGGGATGGAGCTGCATCTGGTTATTTTCAGGGATGGCTCCGAGCAGGGTCTTCAACACAGGCTTTTGCTCTGCTGTGCTTCGTTTGTGCATTGGATCAAAGTGGTGCTGGCAAAGCAAAATGGTTTAAACTGGTGTCCCAAATTGCAGTTCCCATGTGGCTGTGGCAAAGACATTAAGCTGAAGAGGAGGAGTGTCTTCAGTCCAAGCCCTGCTGATGGGGGCACTGGAGGTTCTCTGAGGGCTGGAAGTGAACCACTGCTTTGAAATGCTGGTGATGAGGTTTGGGTCACTTCTTAAAGCTCTCCTTTCTGGTCTGAGTCCTTTTCAGCTGCTTGACATCTTGCAATTGGGTTACTCCAGTGCCTTTTCACTCTGAGGATGGTAAGACAGGTAGCCCAGGGAAACTGTGGATGTTCCATCACTGGATGCATTCTAAGATCATGTTGGATGAGGCTTTGAGCAACCTGGTCTAGAGGGAGGTGTCCCTGCCCATGGCTGGGGGTCTGGAACTACATGACCTTTAAGGTCCCTTCCGAACCCAAACCATTCTGAGATTCTACTCCAGGACTCCATAGTGCTTCAGGGAAAGCAGGGCAGGCAAAGTTAATGTGTAATTGTGAAAATGTCAGCAAAATAAACATCTCACCCTAAGTAATTCCTCAATCTTAGAATCTGCCTGCTTTTAAAAAGTAAATCTAATAGCCAACAAAAATCCAATTTTCTTTCATTGCTTTCTGTCAAGAAGATGAAACAAGGACTCACTCAGTGGAGGTGGCAGCAGTTGGTGCAACATGTCCTCCGGGCTCAGGATGGGGGACTTGGTGCAGGGATAAGCAATCTCTGTGGGCTGTATCTTGGCATTAACAATTAGGGTTAGAGCACAGGGTAACGTCATGTATCTGACTCCTGCAGAGTCAAGGCTTTGAGATGCCTTGATGGACCAGATCAGCCCTATAAAAACCTACAGAACAGAAAATGTTTCATGTCTCCTTAAACATCCAGCCATATGCTGGTACCCTGAATCCATACACACACCCAGCTGATGTGCCACGGGGGGGTGGAGAGGTCAGGAATGGGCTGGGACAAAGAAAGCAGGAGACTCCTGCTCGCTGCCATTTTCCCTGGCACACAGCCCTGTGTGGGGCACAGGTGGGTGGGCTGAGGTGGGACCTCACCCAGGCCCCTCTGGCTGTGCCTGGCTAGCCTGAGAGTTCATTGCTGCATTTCTCCTTCTCCAAATGAAAGAAAAAAGATTATTGCCCCTCTCTCCTACTCCATCCCAATCTTCACATCCTCCTCATCCCTTCCTTCCTCCCTCTGCTCAGCCTCCATCTGTCTCTCTGTCTGGCTGTTTCCAGGACCCCATCCCACTGTGAAAGGCCAGGCTGTCTCCCCTCTTCCCAGAGATGGCCACCAGCCCTTTGCTTTCCAGCCTGCAAGAACAGAGCCAGAATTCATCCTTGAGCGCTGAAACTGGACACCATTTTATCAGTGGCCTGGAATGGGAAATTGGAGCCTGGGATGAGAGAATTGAATAACTCGAGCTTGTTTTCATTTCATGTTTAATTTCCTGCAGGCTTAGCTCAGTCTTTCCGCTCCTTCCACCAGCCTCCCAGGATTTTATGGGGGAAAAGGGATCAAGATATATTACTTCTTGCTTCTCTTTGCTTTTTTTTTCTTTTATTTAGTTTCTTTTTTTTTTTTCTTTTATTTTCCAAGGTGGTGATTTTGCTACAGCAGAGTTTGACATTTCCCTCTCAAGCCCCTGCCTCATCACAGGGTCACCACTGAAAACATTTCATTAACAGGCCCAGCAATCATCAGGCTGGCTCTGGAGGGTGACTGGGGAAGGCTTATATTCCCTGGCTTCTTCCAGCCCCATCTCTTTCTCTTCTACTGCAGGACCAGGCCAGGAGACACAGATACAGCCCAAGAAAGGGGAGCAACCAGGGCCAGGCTGGCATGGCCTTGGCATTTGTGTGCATGTGTGCACGTGTGTGCAAGGGGAAGGAGCCATGCAGGAATACAGGTGTGCAGACACTGTGTTTTTTTGTGCTACCACCTCTATCGTCTCCTGCAGCCCTGGATGGGCTGGAAAAAGCACAGGAAGCTGCTGGCACTGAGCAGGAGCTTTCTGGGGCTCTGCAGCCCCAGCTGTGGATGAGAGGGAGGAAGGAAGTTGTGTGTCCAGGTGGCCAAGAAGGCCAACAGCATCCTGGCTTGTACCAGCACTAGTGTGACCAACAGGACTAGGGGTCCTGCTGGTCACGCTGCTCCCAGTGCTCTGCAGCGATGGGTCCAGCTCTGGAGTCCTCAGCACAGGAGAGACAGGGAGCAGGGCCAGAGGAGGCCACAGGCATGATGGGACAGATGGAACCTCTCTCTGCTGGGAGACCAGGCTGGGAGAGTTGGGGTAGTTGAGCCTGGAGATGAGAAGGTGATGCAAGTGCTTGCCCCTTTCAACCTGTAGCATGTGCTCAAACATCCAGGCCACTTAGACAAACCCTTTGGCTGCTGAGTTACACAGACCCTGTCATCAGCATGCCAAGTGTACACTGACAGTCTCTGGAGGAGAGAAACTGTTCTCAGCTGGCTGTTGGGGCACTCATCTCAGGCTGTGACCCACCTCCCCCCATCTAGGTTGTACCCCTCTTCTGCCAGATTTCCTCCCAGCTGCCTGGCAGGGTGCTCCTACATCATTATCCAGTGGCAAAATGCATCATATGGAATGAACCTGGGGATTGTATCTGCCTCACCAGCCCTGGCTCTAGAATGCTAGCTGGGACATGCTAGCTGCACACCCCTGGCTCAGGAGGAACTTGCCACCCACCAGTACCTCATTCTAGACCAGGAATTCCATCACTTCCTGGGATGCAGGTTCTTGGAGTAGTGAGCTGATAAATGCCTGCAGGTAGAGGTCACAGGATTGGCTAGGCTGAAGAGTGAGAACCTAAGCTTCAGCGGGACCTTTAATGGCCATCAAGGTGTGAGCTGCTGATGTCCACTCCAAGGGATGCTGCTCCTTCTTGCATGCACTTCTGAGCTCTGCCAGGCCTTGTATTTAACCTTGGCTCAGAGAAAAGAGCAGCACATGGAGAATCATTTGCTCCTTTAGTGTGGAGTCTGACTCTGCTGGACCCCCCCCAGAATAGTTCTGGGGAGCTAGTTCATGTTTGCTGGTACCAGTGTGGGTGGAGATGGTTGAGACCACAGCACCACTGTTTCACTCTCCTGCTCCTCTCAAGGTGGTGAGAACACCTTTTTGCTCCAAATTACCAGGCTCAGTGTAGTCTCAGCACCTGCTTCACCAAGAAGGCAACAAGAGTACTGGAACCAGTTCAGAGAAGGGCAAAGAAGCTGGTGAAGGGTCTGGAGAGTTTCTCCTATGAGGAAAGGCTGAGGGAACTGGGATTGTTTAGTCTGGAGAAGAGGAGGACCTTAATGCTCTCTACAGCTACCTGAAGGGAGGTTGTAGGGAGGTGGGGGTCAACCTCTTCTCCCAAGTTCAAAATGACAGGACGAGGGGGGAATGGCTTCAAGTTGCACGAAGGGAAATTTAGATTGGATATCAGGAAAAATTTCTTTACAGAGAGACATTAGGTATTGGAATGGGCTGCCCAGGGAGATGGTGGAGTCCCCATCCCTTGAAGTGTTTAAAAAACATGTGGATGTGGTGCTGGGGGACATGGTTTAGGGACCCTGGCAGTGTAGGGTTAATGGTTTGACTTAAAGGTCTCTTCCAACCAAATGATGCTATGAAGAGCTGCCTCTCCTTTATCACCTCAAGCTCTCTGGTACTGAATGCCCTGGTCAACTCTGCATTGCATCCCCAGAAAGAGCCCCAGGGAGCAGGGGATTGTTTGCATCTCACCCACCCCTTGCCCAGTTCCAGGCCATCCCCCGTTACCTGCACACGAGCCTCGGTGAGGTCTGTCCTCATGGCTAGTTGCTCCCTGGCATAGACATCTGGGTAGTGGGTCTTCTGGAAGACCTTCTCCAGCTCCTCCAGCTGGTAACTAGTGAAGGTGGTGCGGTTCCTCCTCTTTTTGCCCTTGTTGCTCTCTGAGTCGGCCTTGTCCATGGGGCTGGGGAGGTCCGTGGTGCTGGCCCTGTCCTGGGGCACTTTCACCCCAGCCTCCTTCACACTGAGGTAGCTGCTGTCCATTCCCGAGGGGTCGGAACTGGGCTGCAAGTCAGCCTCTCCCAGACTGCTTTCCTTACCTGTTTGGGTGGTGGGGTAAGGAGGAGGAGAGAGGGGGAGAGGGAAGGAAACAGTTGTAAACCTTTTGACCAGTTAGTTGGTTCGAGCAATTAAAGCCAGCCATGGCTGTTGGCTAGGAGTCCCCAGAGGCAGGCAGAGAGGCTGGCACCACCCTGGGCAGAGGCAGAGGAGGCAGATGAGGCACCCTGGGTGGAGAAAAGCTGCCAGTCTTGGCCTCAAAAGGTGCTGGAGCTCATCTCAAGGGTGGCATTAGCACCTGGCCAGGCTGTGTTTGAGGGAGGAGGTGGCTGTCATGGCAGGAGGGCTGATCACAGCCCATGGATGCCAGCAAAGCTAGGGAAGGTGAGGTTGGGTGAGCTCTGCCAGCTCCTCCTGGTCCCCCTCCAGGATCCCAATGGAAGAATGAACACACCTCAGTGAGACCCTCCTTCACCCTCCCACAGCCCACAGAGAGACTGAACCCTGTGGAGCACTACGTCCCTTGGTCTTGACCATAGAGAAGAGGTCACTGAGGACAGAGGGACCCAAACCCAGGCCTCAGATGTCACCAGTCTCCACCCTGCCTGGGCTGAATAATGTGGTAGAAAACAGGGGCACACATCAACCCCCACTTCTGGTGCTCAGTGGGATCTGTTTTCTGCTCATTCCTCTCAGGCTTCACAGTTACAAGTAAAAACCACCACTGAGCTTCTCTAACGGGATATTTGCATCCTCAGGCAAAGGCACAGTGGTGGGGTGTCCTTTCCTGCCCACTGACAGCAGTGTCCCCTTTGTTAGGAGCTTGAGCCACGAGGCTCAGCTGCTGAAGTTCACCAAATGAGAGGGTGCAGGTCCCTGCTCTCCTGACCAAGTCATGATCATGGCAACTGGCTAAGCCCTTTTACTAAAAAAAACCCAAACCCTTCACATTGGTCTATTTTAAAATGTTCTCAGTCCAAGATCAGTCTTCCTGGGAAACAGCTCCACCATCTAGTGATGTCCCCACCGGGAGCTTTCCCCCAGCAGGATCATATCCAAGGTCATTCATGCCAGCTAAGGGATCTGAGTGTCTTTGGAAATCCCCTTTTTTTTCCCATCACTTATCTGTAATTACAAAACCACTTTTGGGGATCCAGCAAATTTGGGGAATATTTACAGCTCAGCCCTTCTGTGAACAGCTCTGTCTGGATTTCACAGCCCATGAACAGGCTTGTGCAAAGGTGCACGTATCCTCACTCTTTGCTCCCTCAGTGCAGCTGAAAGACTGCACTGAGGTGACTGAGATGAAACCAGAGGATGGAATGTAGCTGTCAGCCTCGGGCATGAGGGTGGGGAAGGTTTAATCATGGGCCATGGAAGGGATCTGAGAAAAAAAATTGCCCAGTTAGTCCAGAGGAGTTGAAGGCATCACTGGGATGAAGGCTCTGGAGATGCAGCTATCTGCTGCCACCACCCACCTGTCTCTCCAGATCGATCACTTTCTCTAATAAAACCCCTAAGGCTTTTGAGGACCTCCCTGTAAAGCTCAGCAGATCCTGGTGTTGTCTATCTTAACTCTTTTTACTTTGATCCTAAGGGACATTTTGCCAAGATTGATGCTCCCTGGGCACCAGGACTGGTGTCCAGGCCAGTGACCACCACCCTGCCTCCTCTTTGCACCTCTCTAGCCAGGTGACCTTCACTTTCTCTGCTCCTGGGTGATTCAGGTGGACAGTGCCCTGCCCCACAACCTGGGTAAATCATATGCCACCACCAGGATATTTATTATTTTAAGACAGTTCCAGCAAGTCTTCCAGAAGGTCTGGACTACAGTTGGCAAGACTCAGTAGAGATGGAGTAAGAAATAAATCCAAGTATTCCATGAGATGATTTTCCTCTTTTCGTCTTCTTTTTATTACTCAAGAAGCTCAGTACGTTTTCCCCTGTGCTGGCTGCCTCTCTAACTCCCAGGGATGAGCTGTGTCATGAGCAGGGCAGGAGCAGTGGGATAGGGGTGGGGCGAGGATGCAGGGAACATGGGTCCATCATGCTGCTCCTTTTTGGGCAGGGGCATCCCCAGTTCACCTGAAGGGTCTATGCCTATGCAGTCTCTGGCCTGGGAAGCTCACAGAGGAGGCACAGGAGACACAGACTATACTGCACACAAGGTGAGTCCTGAGGATGGGCAGGCATCATGCTGCTCTGGTGACACCTTCCTGGAGGGAGTGACCATTTCAACCATTGCCATTGCCATTACTGTTTGGATTCACTTATACTGGGTTTGTTCCTGGAGTGTGCTGTTTTGAGAGGGTGGTGAAGTAAAACCATAGAATGGTTGGGGTTGAAAGGGACCCTTAAGTTTCATAGCAATAATTCTTTTTTTTTTTTTAAAAAAAAGAAAGAAACAAACTGAACTTATAGTGCAGATGTTTAAGACATCTTTTTAACTTCAATTCTGACTCTTAATGTCATCCTCTCAAATCTTGCTTAAATACCAGCACTAAATACGTTGCCAAGTAAGGTTTGGGCAGTGTATCTATACCTCTTATCAAGGAAGAGTTGCACCAGAACCCAGCCATCACACCTCCAGGACTTGGCCAGCTGTGGTAACCTTATCCAGGCCTTGTGATCTTGCCTTAACACATGCTGAAGCCATTATACCTCTTCCCAAGTGGTCTGTTGCAGCATCCCATCTGTCACTGCAGTCTAGAAACCAAGGTACAGCTATTGTTGGGAGAAAATAGCCGCTTTTTGGGGTTCTATAGGATAAAATGGAGTGGCTGAATTTTAGATGAATAAAGGTCCCAAGATTTAGCTTCATTTCTGGTCAGGGAGTCAAGTGCTCTTGCAGTCCAGAGGAGTTTAAAGGTGGAGAGAAGTGCCACATTTTTTAGCTGAATGTGGCATTGCTGATTTTATCAAGCAATGATCAGATACTTAATCACACCTTCATTCCTGGACCCAGCTGAGGTGTAAAACTGGGCAGCATTCCCTGGAGATATTTAAAAGCTGTGTCGTTGTGGTGTTGAGGGACATGGTTCTCTCAGGATTGTGTTTCCTTTATAAAAACTCAGCAAGTTTACCCTTTGGCCAATGTGAGGATCTGAAAAGATCCTTTGCCTGAACACTGCAAGATGTCATCTCCTCCAGCATTTCCCTCTTCCCCACAACATTCCCCAGACATTTCCCCTATAATTTCTGGGCAAGGATGGCCGAGCAGGGTATCCACTGTCAGGGCAAGAAGGAGGCACAAGACACATTCCAGGTGACTCTGCTCATGTCACCTTCCACATGAACTTCACACCAAGCAAGGAACCACCAGCTGCCACACAGGACAGCAGTTCTCCATCAGCCATGGACTGAGGGGTCAGCAGAGGGGATGCTCTTTTCTTCCCACCAGTGAGGAAGGGTGGTGAGGAGCCAAAAGCAGCCTGGAGGGAGTTGAGCCGTGCTCTGGCTACAGCAAGGATTCAGCCCCTGCTGCCAGCATGGGGAGTGATTCACACCATCCTATGTGGCTGTGCCTGCCTGGACTTGCAGATTGTGTCTGCTTTGCAAAAGCAAGCCCTTTGCAGTGATTGCTGAAGTTTAGCTGCCTCCCAGAGGTGACTTCCAGTGGCCTCATTTGTGCCACCAGTAACAGGGTTGGAGCTGCCACCTGAACTAACTGGCAGAGCAGAGGGACAGGGAGATTAGAGCCATTTTGTCATGAGCTGAGCAAGAGCTCTGCAGTGTGGAGGCCTGCTTCAAATTAGGGACAGACAGACTTCAAAAGGCTTGCAGACTCGGGTTGGAGAAGCTCTGCCTGCGGCCCTAATCTGGCCAAGAGCTGCAGCATGTCCCTGGACTACCCTTATGCTTAAAGCACAGTGTTATGTATTTCAGGCAGGTACTCAGACAAGCCCCAACAGCTCCTGTGCTGCTCCTCATGCTGCCCAATTTGGGCACCTAGGTGGAGAATAGATGGGGACCCGAGTCTGGATGAGATGCTGTGGCAGCCCCATTGCTACCCAAACACAGTGTGGCAGAGGGGGATTTAGGATGCTACCATTTTCACTTGGAAGTAAGAAATCAGGAATAGTGGGGAAGCTGGAGTAAAACCAGCAAATATCCAGAGTTGGCTGAACCTCACTGAGCTACAGAAAGAGTTGAGTTTAAACATGGGGCCAAACTTTAAGCCAGGTTTTTTAACCAAGTAGTTCTGCCATTCATCAGTTTTATACAGCTGATGAGTAAAGAAAGGTGCAGATGAGGGGAGAAAAACCCCACATTCATGTTTCCCCAAACCTGCCTATTCTTGGAAGCCCAGCTAAAACTCATTTCCATTCTGACAGTACACTGCAAAACTCAAGGCCAGACAGGTCTTGGAATTGCTAATGTTCCTATGAGTGCTGGGCTTTTAGACATATTCCAGGAAGAAATCAGGTTTCTGGCTACCAAAGCCACCAATTCACAGGTCTGGGCAACAGATGAACAGAGAGAAAGAGGGCAGCAGAATCCCAAACTGAAGCTAGAAGCAGCACAACTACATTGGGAGCTTGCTAACTAATAAGACAAAAATAACAGCAAAACCCAGCAGCAGCAGATTGTGTCCCCCAACCCCCACACCCCTCCTTGATCTATTGCTCATGTCACCCACTGCAAAACAACTCCCTGCTGTGGGGTCAGGAGACAGGAATGGTGCTGCAGCCCTATGGTGTTTCCTACTGAGGAGATGCTGGTGCCAAAGGGAGCCTCTGTGCTCCTGAGAGGGCCTGAGGACAGAAGCCAAAGGCACTTGTCCTCAGTCCCCCTGAACAATACACGGTTTGCACAGTGGCATCAAGATCTCACTGACCATAAGAGCTGTTCCAAGGTCTGGGGGGGACAGCTCTGTGGCCTGGCTGTGGACCCCATCATGTCTACGTTGTAGCTAGAAAAAAAAAAGGGCAGTCCAAGATTGACTTGCCTGGAAACTCCAACTGCTCCTTACACAGTCTAAACATTTATTTAAATTACTCAGAACGCCCCATTCTTCTTATACATATCCCCAAAGAGTGGCTTAAAATGCCTACAAAAAAAGGCCTCCTGTTAACCTCTGCTGCCCTGCATGAGAGGCATGTATTTCAGCTGCAGTTAATCAGAAGATTAATAAACTCTTGGCCTCTGCATGATCCCTCTATGGCAGCTGGTCCTGCCCTGCCCCAGGCTGTCTCCAGGTCTACGTCCACCCCTGGCATTCTCCTTGATGGGCAGCCACCAAAGTGGGGAACAGCCAGCACACTCCAGCCTCCAATGGGAGCACACCCATCAGTGGTGGGTGCTACACTCATTAATAACACTTTGCATTTTTTCCTGCTGGGGACATGAAGAAAAGGGAAAGGATTTTTGAAACTGTCCCCCATTTCTCCTGAAAATCTAGCCCTCATCTTAGTTCACTTTTCTTTTTGGATGGTTAGCTCCACATCCTTCATATCACAGCAGAGAGGTGCCCATTCCCCACGGGAATCAGGTTAATCTCATTTTTTTGAATGGTACCAAAATCACTGAGGCAAACCTCCAAAATCCTGGAAACCCCAGCATGCTTCGTGTTTGAAGTTCAATGCTTTCTCCATCCATAAAAAAAATAAAAAGGACACGTGCCTAGTTCAATAATTTCCTGCTAATGAAGATCTGCCAGCTTATCAGGGAGTCAAAATGATATGATGCTACATGACTTGCCCAATTGCTCTCATAAGACACTTGCACAAGAGCCCAAGCACACGGTGCACAGGGGAAAGGGAGGAAAATGATTTACAGAAGCAGCAAGGCAAAGGTTTATTAATAATGAGGCACTAAGAGGAAATGGGATGAATGTGCCTCATATTCCTCTGGTGAATGAATAATGAATGGCATTCGCAGCCAGCAACTCCACAGTTTGCATTTGGAGTTGAGAATAGTGAGGTGCAGGGCAAATGACAGGGGTTGGAGGGGGGGAATCCATTATGTAGCAGCTGAGTGAGGAAAACACCCACAAAAATGTGCTTTTAGCTTGTGAAAGAATTGTTCAGAGGGTCAACCGTGCTTGTCAAGGAATTCAGAATGCTATGCACTCCGAGGTCAGAGAAGGGAAGGGGGATTTAATTTCACTTAAGGACTTCTTCACCTTGTAACACATTTAATTATCATCAGGGAATCAAAAAAAAAACCAACCAACTAGAAGTAGGTTTTTGTGAGCCAAGAGAATTTGACCTTTACTTTCTTCGCCACTTCTGTGGTTCCCTCCTCTCCCCAGCCTGCCCATGCCCACTGAGGTGCACTCCCACAGCATCCATCTGTCCTGCACATGCTCTCCAGCCCCTCTTGACCACTGAAGTTACAGGGGTGACCACACCAGACCAAGTTGGAGATCTCTCACCATCACCTGCAGCTGGGAATTTCTTTATAAAGCCACCCTAGGACCACAGTTTTCTGGGGACAGATCATATATCCTGAACCGCTACGTTTGGTGAACATTTCCCCATTTTCTTCTCTTTGTCCAATATGGGAAGTGCTGTGTCAGAGGCCACCACAAACCCAGCAAGACAAGGCACTACTATTGCTTATGTTGTATGTCTAGGAAACCAAGAGCCACCAAGTGCACAAGAGCCACTCTGATATAGCTAAGCCTGAGTTTTAAAGAGTACTTATCATTGGCTAATATTTCTCAGCTTGGAGATGAAGGTCCTAATGTCAGCAGCCTCCCAGATACCCTGGATTATGCAATACTTTTGTATCTCATCTACCCAGTTCTAAACCCTCATTCAGGCCAACACACTCCATGTGTGTCTGTGGTGACAACAATGCACTTCCCTACTCTGCCTGTGTCCAAGCAAGGCTGGACCATCTCCTGGGGTAAACTGTGTGAAAAGCAAGTTCAGACCTGGCTGGAAACATGCCCAGAAACATGGAGTGTATTTAGGTGTGAAAATCAAAGCTGCCACTACTGAGCCAGCAAAAGCCACAGCTTCTCAAGTCTTGCTCTAGGATGATTTTTCAGAGGAAAGGCACAAAGCACATTTGCTACCCAAAGCCCAACAAAAGTCTGACAAACTTGCTCCACAGCCCAGTGTACCACCACTTAATGAAAAATAAGACATCTGCAGATTATTTTATTTTTCTGACATGGGGGAAAACAAAAATGCCCTTAGTTCTAGTTACATTCTTGGAAACAGCTTAATTGCTTCAGATGAACTTTAAAAAGTCATTTAAAAAATGTTATTATAAAAACAGCTCAAGGCAAACAACTGCTGAGGGAGCTTTTACGCCAGATCATTAAGTTTTGATTAAGTTAGAAGCAACTGGAGGCAGGATTTTGGTAAGAAGTGTCAGACAGTAGACACAAACAGCAGTGACTCTGGTAACATCCTGTTTAATGGAGAACAACAACAAAAAAAAATAAAAATCACAACTCTTGGAAATGGTGAAGCTCCTGGAGCACCACTAATCCTCATCAGAACAGGATGATTATGTGAAAAATGATGACCATGAAAATCAGCCTAAACTAAAATCTGTATCCACATCAGCTGAGCCCTCTTTTGTGTTTGTTTCCCGTTAACATTCCAGGATGGGATCATATTGACATGCGTGACTTCAAATGGCAAGTAAACATAAGCACATAGTCACAGAAATCATCTTAAGGAACCCATGAAAAGAAGTATTTGCCCCAAAAACCCTCCAGTGATGAAAAGACTCTTCTCCCGTGGGCATCTGTGTGCTCCTACAGCCCCCAGATCACATGGGCTCTTCCTAAAGAAGACACCATCCCTACACCAGTGCCACAACCAGAGCTTTGGGTTTTAAAAGTTGCCTTTTCTGTCAGGATGTGAAGATGTGAAGATGCAGCTTCCTGAATGGGCTTAAACCCCACCATTCCTTCCCACTGGCACCTCCTACAGCTGGTGAAGGATAAATAGAATATAAATAATATCATATAAATTAAGATAGCATGGCTGCTGTGCAGTCCAGTTTGCTTCAGACTGGCCTAAATAACCTTTTCCTATGAGTAACTGCTTTGTAAAAGCTGAGAAGTATGGGAGATGTGTGTGTTTGCAGCTTTGTCAAGAACATTTGGTGTTCCATCTTCTCTCAGTAGATGGACTGTATTGTTCAGATGATAGAAGACACGCACAATGACTGAGGCAATACTCACATTTACTTTTCTCTTAAAAAACTGAGCTGTTCCACTCGATTTTTGCAGAATCTAGATAGACTGGACTGGTGTGCAGCCCAAAAGCATAAATTTTTTCTTTCAGTGAGCGTGCACTTTTTGGGGCTTATGTCTGAAAAGGAGCCCTGGGGTCAGTCTGCACTTTCCCTTTCTCCTCTGAAAGTTCTGAAAATCAACAAAGGTCTGGTCCTTTGGTTGTAAAGTAACTGGGGAGTGATTCAGTTGCCCACTCACAGGTTGCTGATGCTGCACAAGACTTACTAAGGTCTCTCAGACACCAACCAAGGCCTTGAGGAGCAGCAGTGGGAGACCAGGCAGTGTAAATGGGGGCACCTAGCCAAGTGTCATGCAGTTGGCTCAATGCCTCCTTCCAGCACCAGCCAAGCTTCCCCTCTCCACCACCTATAGGATGCTGGGTGTCTCTTTTTGCACTTCCTAGCATCTGACAAACCTGTCAAAATACTTGGGTCTCAAAGTCTCCGTCTTGTTGCGTGCTCTTCATGTCTAGGTCCCCAAATATGGTGAAAAATTCATCCCTTAGAAGCTTGGTTGCAATCACAGCCTCTTGGTTCCTTTTTGGGTAAGCTTCAGGTCATTTTGTAAAGGAACCCATAGCTACCAACAAATATTGTCTGGCAGATTCCATCTCAGGCAAAGGCCCAACAACATCAATGGCAATGAATCACAGTAAGGTCCCCCAGCAGACACTGCTCAGTAGGGTTTATCCCCATCTTCAGGGACCCACTTTTGAAATACAACACATACAAGAAATGCATTGCATTTCCTATAGTACTTTTCCATCATCTCTGCATTTTTTTCTCAAAACCAGTTCTCTCTTGGCTTGACTAAGGATTTTGCAACCTCAAGATGTCCACTGGTTTTGACATCATAACAAAACCTCAGGGCCTCCTTTTTGAGTGTTTTGGGTATAATGAGCTCTCATTAATACTCATCACCCATTGTTTTATTTCCCATCTCCTATACAACATTTTATTTTCAAATTTGAAGCTTTCCCACCATCACCAGAGAGCTTTAATACTCTGTAGAGAGTCAATACTCAAGAGCAGACATGGTTGCCAAATAATGCTTGGGTTCTTTCAGTCAAACCTTGTTTTGATATCAGAAACCTTTCTGAGGGGCACTTTTACCTCCTTGACTCAGCCCTTGCCAACCTACATCTACTGGATGAAGCAGGAGCATTTTCATTCCTGCAGACTGTGAAAAAAAGAACGGGGAAAAAAAACAAACCAAACCCAAACATGCAGAATCAATCTTTTATGGCTGCCCAGCTGAGGGAGGTGTCTGCACCAAAAAAAAAAAAAAAGTGTTTGAACAAGGTGCTGGCAGAACTTTGGTGACTATGGTATCATGACAGTGCTGTTTTCACCCCACAGACACCCCCAGCTGTGTTCAACAGCAACCACTTCAGCTCTGAAAATGCCCAGCCACTTGTCCCTGTAGCTTTCTCTTTTCACAGCAAGCTTTTGGAATCCTGGTAAGGCTGCTGCTGAGCAGTCAGCAGCAGCATCTATGCCCTGCAAGGCCAGGCAATGATGTGCCCCTTCCCTTGCACCAGGGAAGCAGCTGTCCCTTCACCCCACCATCATCTCCCTGGCTGAGCGTTTGCCCAGGGCACATATTGTGCCTCTTTGCAACAGCTCACCTTGGTTCAACATTGGATGGGCAGCCTCAAGCTCACGGCATCCCGCTTCTGCAACACAATCAGTGCCTGTTTGAGGGTCTCCCCTGTGCCAGGATATCCTCAGCTGTACCTCAGGGGCTGGGTGGCTGCCCACACACTACTTGCTCTGCTGGTCTCCAGAGGGAAGGTGACAGGAGACCCACACTGCAGTTTGTTACGGACTTGTGCTAACACGAAAGCAGATTTCACCTCCAGAGATCCATTCTGGAAACCAAAATGAACCTAGTAAGGCTCATCCCAGATATTATCTACTAATGGTAAGACATAAGCATGCTTTGATTAATGCATTACACAGCAAAACTCTTTGCTGGCCTTTTTTTTTTTTTTTTTTTTTTTTTTTTTTTTTTTTTTTTTATGTCTAACCAGAACAACAGATGAGGTCCAAGAGCTGGCTACAGGCTCAAAGAGACAGCTCAGGGGCCTGCCCACAGAGGCAGGTGCCACAAACAGATTGCCCAAACCTCTTTCTTTCACATGAGACATGTCTTTAAAGGAAAATGTAGCAGGCTGAAAGCCCTGGTGCTCACTGACCAAGGCCCAGCCACAGCAATGTACATGCTGAATGCTCCCACCTCTCACCTTGGCTACACTGAGCATTGCCAGTTTCCCTCATGCATTTTTTCCCCAGCAAGATGCTTCTCCCAGTCCCTGCCTTCCTTCCAGCCCAAAGGGTAGCTCTTTTTTGGCTTGTGCCATCATCTTCCTCTCTGTTCTGTTCCAATTGCCAACTGCAGGACCATCTGTGATAACTATAAATTACATAGGCAATAAATCTCTCTCCTGCTGTTCAGCTTCCCCTGTAGCCCTCCTTTGAAGTGGACTTCTGCCAAACAGAGGCAAAGAGGTTGTTCAACAATCAATAACTCACATATTTTGCCACCAAGGCCAAGGAAAAGGGGATTTCCAGTAAAACCAGCCAGAAAATCACCCTTCCCAAAAACAAACTAATTAAAAGGCTACAAGGGAAGAGTGGGATCCTCTGAACACCATCTTAATATCCAGCCCTGGGCATCACAATCTCAACTCTAACTTAAACCAGCATTGCCCAGCTTGGCATGTGCAGTTCTAGGTCCTCCTGTTTCCTGAGTTGAGTTCAGTCCTTTCAGTAAATTTTTACAAGGTTCTGCACTGACCAGCCATGTATTTATAACAAACCTCACTGCAGGTATTTCCCCACCCATCAGAGATGTGCTTAACCGAGCTGCTGCACTTGTATTTGATCTTGTAGCCAATCCCCCGTTGCTTTCAATCCTGCAAAAGTCCCTTTTTCTAATAGTGGTATGACCTGGATGGAAACATTCTTCTCTCTAGCACAAGATCTTATATCGATATAAAGCAACCAGCTTCCCTCTCTTCCAGCAGCAGCAGCTTTCCAACATGTGTTCAAGGGTTGAAATGCAATATTTAAGCTCTGCCATAAATCCCACAACTTCATGGAGTGCTCCTGCACAATCTGCCTAAGTGTCTAGCAATTGGTCCATTGGTTATTTATCTTGGAAGTCCTCACTGGCATCTAGAGACACGAGGAACACAAAATGTCTGCAGGTCCTCTGCCAGTTTAGGTGGGTCTCTTCTTCCTCTTGCCTTCTAGCATTTGACTGTGTCCTGTCTAGCTCAGACTGATATCTGGCTCCAATCTTCTTACGAAGGTTCAGACCAAATCTAGATAAGGCAGGTTATGTCTTTAATGAAGCACTTCTCAGCTCTGAGGTATGGGTCCTTGCCACAGCTGTGCTCCTGACTCCACTCCAGGATGAGGTCTGGACTTGCACCATCCCAGGGAAGGCTGGAAAAGAACAACATGGTGCTCCAGAAGACCTTGCAGCCTATCCTGAACTAGGCTACAAAGCATACCCCTGCCCCAGCATTTGGCCTCAGGCTCTTCTCTGTGAACAAGCACTGCAGAGCAAAGCTCCATCTGGCTCCTCTTTCCAGCCGGCCATGTGGTGGGAACAGACACATGTCAGCTTCCCATGGGGTCCTTTCTCGAGTGTCATCGCTGGGTTGGAAAAACCTGACGCTGTGGGTCACCTACAGGTGACCCGAGCCCTGCCTGGCAGGCTCATCAGCCTGAGACCAACTCTACTCCCAGCAGGCTGGCACCCTGGTGTGCCTTTAGTTTCCTTTCTGAGATGGTTTTATATTCTTTCAGAAACCTCAGGCCTCCTATTAAGTTTCAGGCTGAACAACTTTTTCCCATTTCCCCTGTTTTGTGAAATATCTTCTGGCCTGTGTCATGTGCGTTCCCCAGCACCTCACAGAGACAGGGTCTTGCAGCTGTGCCTTTGGATCTCTCTGGGCATTGTCCAAGCACAGAGTCATTCTCCGACCCTTTCTGGGAAAATTCCCAATATTGTCCTCTCTCCCCGTGCACAGTTTACAACTTTGTTTCATTTTGCTTTGATTCTGCTGTGAATTCCTTTCACTTGCCATGTCTGCAAAGCACCTCTGTTATCTGATCCCTCTTGTATCAAAAGAATGAATAGAATCACAGAATTGTTTAGGTTGGAAAGGACCTCTAAGATCATCATATCCAGAATAGAGTTCCCCACTTTCCCTCTTTGGAAGCTGCATCCTACCCTAACACCAGTGTTACAGCTTCCAACTGAAGGAATAGGCCAATACCTGAAGTCCCAAGGAGTAACTGTCCACTGCAGAGAGGGATTGATGAGACCTGAGGTACCTCTGTCATGCAGCAGTGCTTGCACACAAAGGCATGTCTCCCCCAAAACAACAGCAATCTGATGTTATTATATATGTAATATATCTAGTTACTTTGAGACATGACAGTTTTATTTCCCACAGCCATAAGCCTGCCCAAAATATCTTGTTCTGCCTCTCCCTCGGGTTCCTCACTTCCCCATGGTATCACTTCTCTGATGGCCTTTTCCTTTCTGCTTGACTTCTCCTCCTTTGCTTTTGAGGTGTTTGCAGATTTTCACTGACTAAAGGTGGTTGCTGTCTCCAGAAGACCATCAGAGTTTTCATCCAGCCTCAACATACATATCTAGCAGTGACAAAACCAGTTTACCTATCAGGCTCCACCACCAGATGAAACCCACTTGCCTTACAGCTGATGAACACAGTTCCTGCTAATAAATAATATATTTAGAAATAATACTGATTCAACCCTCTGACTCCAGCAAGCAGATTAACTGCAACAGGATAAATCCTTAAACCACATCTTCATTAAGAAAAATACTTATCAGATGGAAATAGTTATTAAGCTGCTGAGTTAGGCGATGAGATAGTCTTCGACCAGGGTAGATAAGGAGAAACCATAGCTCATGACCTTAGCATATCACTTTGTAATAGATAAATCCTGCCAGGACCTGAAGACAGCAGCTACTAAATACTGATTCACAGCTATTCTCAAAAGAGAGATAAGGAATTTGATGCTGGTGGATTCAAACTTCTATAGTTCATAAAATCAGACCACCTTCCATAATAGTACTATAATACACTGTTCATCTCCCATCCAAGATATCTCTTCTTCTTCCTCCCCTGTCTCTCCTCATTCATCTCTGTTCCTTCCTCCCACCATGACCCATCTCCCTTTGATCAAAAACCAGCCCTAGAAATATCGTGGTGATCACAATCTCTCTTTCATATCATGTCTACTTATGTGACAGTCAAAAATGAAGATGATTTGCAAGCAGGAACGAAAACACGGCCAAGCAGATTCAGCAGTATTCATAATTACATTGTTTTGTCTGAACTTAAACAGAAAATAAAGTGGAGGTAATTTATTTAATACATGTAAGTAGCTGTCTTCCTTTACTTAGGAACTTTCATTCACAAGTTCAAGCACCTGAGAGATGTGTAAGGATGGTAAATTACTCTAACTCTTGATTTATAGGAAAGGTTTCCATTCATCCCTTAGTAAATGCTTCTCAAATCACGGGGGTCCTATATAAACTGCATTACTGCTCAGACTTCTCCTAATCCACAACTGTTTATCTTTTCCTTTTGAAAACATATCTACATAAAGATAATAGACCTGTGCTTTCCAAGCTGATTAGCAATTGAGATAGTTGGGTGGGGGTTTTTTCCCAGGTGTGCAGGACCTCAGAAACATATGACTTTTGGGGAAGGGATTTCTCAGCATTTTCTGAAAAGCAGTGACCAAACCATTATATTGTTGTTGGTCAATACAGGTTGCCACATCAATTAGTTGTTTTTTTTAAAGTTGAGACCATTAATGAGGCAGGTTTAGCCTCTTTTATGTGCTGAGACACCTAAGCACATGAGAACACCCCAACTGCTACAGCTTCTGGCACTGAGCAGGGACCTGGCTGTCAGGAAGCCGAAGCTCAGTCTCCTTCAAAATCGCAGGAGGTGTACTCCATGACCTTTCAGCCTCCAGCAGTGGAGTCCCCAGCTCCCCGACAACCTCCTTCTGTTGGAACAACGGCCCTGGAAAGGTCACACTGATGCCACGGAGTGGGGACAGCTTTGCCTTGCACGGGACACTCGCTGATGTTCAGAGCTTCGGTTTTTCTGACTGCAAAATGGGAAGAAAAATCTCCTACCGCCACAGGATGCATCACGCTTTTTACCTGAGAATTTCTACAGCTCCCCAAACACCCCGAACGAGATAATAAAGCAGCTTTAGGACTTCGGGGAGCGAAAATGGCTAAAGGGCGTCCTCATGGACAGGGCTGTGGCGCAGATGTCCTTTAGCAGCAGCCTTTGGCTTGGAGCCTCCCAGACACCACCTCCCTCCTACAAGGGAAACTCATCACGGCTTGGAAAAGGAATAAATCTCCAAGATCTGAGAGACTGAAGTCTGCACATTAGCTCCCCTTAAACCCTGAGTGCATTTGACTTGGGAGGTTAGAAACCACAGCCAAAGAAATCTCTTTTGATTCACAACTTGTTTTGAGCAGTCACCCATAAAGCAGCCAGTGAATCACTCCAGCCAGTTAGTCACGGAACCACACCGACAGTACCCTCGAAAAACAAAAAGGCTGCACAAAATAAACAGCCTGCAGCTCCAGATAACAACGCACACACACGCACACGAAGCACATTTGCGCTATCTGCCATCAGCACAGGCTGTTAACAGGACTCCTACACCAAAGCCTTAGGAAAAGACGCACTCTGTAAGCAGCTCCAGATCTCTCTCCCCATCAGTCTTTTTTTATTATTATTATTCCTCGTCTGCTTCTCGCTGCATTGCTTTCAAAATAATGAAGTCTAGTCCAAGTTGTTAAGACTCTTGCGGTCCCTCTCTCCGTACCGGTCCTGCTGGGGTTACAAACGTGTGCTGAAGCTGCGCAGAGCTAAAGCGGAGTTAATCCCCATCGGCAGCGGACAAGTCGAAAATAAACAGCTCTAGTGCGAAAAGAAACTTTCCAGCAAGGAAGAAGCGGCGGGAATACAAGGGAGGGGGGGGGGGGGAACTCCCGGCCCTTTGACCCATGGGGGTTATAAACAGCCGGGGTCGGGAATTTTGTAAAAGCCTCCAAACAGCTCTACCGTCCAAAGTCAAGGGAAGCGCAAAACATCTTTCCTTTTTTTGTTGTTGTTGTTTTTTTGGGGGGGTTGTTTTTTTGTTGTTTTTTTTTTTGTTTTCCCCCCTGAAAGAGACGCCGAGTAAACCTTCCTGCGCGGCCGGGGTGAGGAACGCTGCTGAGCCCTACCTGCGCGTCTTGCTTCCTGAGAAAATCCCGCAGGTTTCCGCGGAGGAGATCCCGCACCTCCCGACGCTGTTTGTTCAAACAGAGGCTTAGCCAAACTCCCGGCGAGAGCTCCCTCCCCTCCCTGGGAGGGTGCCGGAGCCCTTGAATGGCAGATGTGGTGGCCCTATTGTGGAAAAGAGAGGGCGATTGCCAGGGCGGCGTCAGCAGCACGCCGAGAACCGGCGGCCGAGCCCCGCCGGGGCAGCCGTCCCCGCGGCACCGGGAAAGGGGCCGGTCCTGCCGCTCTGATCCCCTCGCTTTCCGCCCTGATGCCCTCCGGGCTCCGATCCCTCCTTTTTCCCCCCCTCCCTCCCTCCTTTTATACTTTGCCGTTTCTACCCGAGGCGTTCGGGGCAGCATCATCTTCCCACCCCGGCTCCACCCGAACTTCACCCCGACGGGAAGAGATTCAGGGCGACTCCGCGTACATCCCGCCAGCGCTTTCTTTTCTCTGGGAAGGAGAGAGATCAAAGCTGCAGGGCGAAAGAAGAGGAACAGAACCGGGACGGCGGCCGCAGCCCCCCTCCCAAAGCCCCTCCGCACCCCGCGGCTCCGGTGGCGGAGCGGAGACGCGCAGCAGAGGGGGAGACCCGGGGGTGCCCCCCCGGAACACCCTCAGACTCCGATGCGGGGAGTACGACATCGGTCGATGCGGAGGAGCCCTGCGAGAGTCTCGGGTCCCTCATCCCAGCTCAGCCTCGGGGCTGCAACTGGAAAGGGGGGAAAGATGCTGCCGGTGTCTCCCCCACCGCACACACTCCCTGGCTCCGCAAAGACCTTGAACATGGGCGGGGGCTCCGCGGGGAGCCCCGAGGGCCTGGCAGCGAGCGGCCTCTCACGGGAGGCAGAGGGGGGAGGCTATTCCTGCCGTGCCTGCAGTTTACATTACATTAGGAAGAGGAGGAGAAATGCATTAAAATTGTCAATTTGAAAAAAAAAGCACGCAGCGACCCTCGGGTTCCTACGGCAGTTGCTTTCCGCACTTCTATTAATAACGTGCTTTAGGCTGCACATTGAATTTGCTCGCTAAATAAAATAAAAGGTCGTTATTTGCACACTTTACACTTAAAAGAATTTCCTCGGTCGGAGAAATCCGCTTTCTTCTGTTTGAGCAAACGTCCCCATCACATTCGCCTTCACTACCCAAAGGATTATTTTTTTTTCCGCAGACAGGATTTCTAGACAGCAATATACTTATATATTTGTGTGCGTAAATGGAGATATGCGTACAGATGTTTCAAGATCTATAACTTCAGTTCCACGTAGTAGAAATAGCAAGGCAGATTACCACAGCGCCTAAATCATTCGAAAGATTTTTCTCCTCCCAAACCAAGATATCTAACCTGTTCTGGGGTTTTTTTAAAAAAAGATTCTGCCTTTAATTGCCGCTCTGCAGGGTAGCCCGCACCCCTATTTACATCAGGGGTGTAATCCCCATCCCCCCGGTAACCCCTCCAGGGCCAAGCCGTCGCTCCGAGGGGGCTGCGGGGAGCTCCACAGGGAGCCGGGGCCACCCGGTGCCTCCATGTATTTACGGCCGCAACTTTCCCCGGCCTATATTTATCCGTACAATGCGATGGAAAGGGCTTAGAACTAGAAATAGAAGCCGAGAGCAATAGATGGCAGGCACGGGCTTTTTATAACTCTGACTTCTTTATTAGAGAATTAAAATTAAATTAAACAAAGGAAAAAAAAAAATAAAACGAGGAGGACACCTCTCCCGCTATCTCACCCGCCCTGCTTGGCTCGACCGGGGGTTCTGCAAGAGAGGAGGGGACAAGTGGGAACCAGAGCCGGTTGCGGGGTGTCCC
>JANHGL010006468.1:0-19396 GCA_024611195.1 Ceyx melanurus
CGCGGCCCAGGGGCACGCCGGGAAATGTAGTCCGCCCGCCGCGGCCCTGAGTCGGGAGGGGCACCGGTGTCTCCCCCGCGCCTTCTCTTCCCCTCGATGCCATGGCGGGTGCCGCCTCCCCGCGAAGGGTGAAGGTTGTGTGGCGGGGTCCGAAGCCAAGACCCGACCCTGGGCCAGCCCGTCCCTAAAGCGGCCTCCCAGAGCTGCCCTGGGTGATGGCGAGGTCAGTCATGGTGATGCTGGTCAGAGAAGCCCAGAGAGAGTCTCCCAGGTGGGTTGAAGAAACAGTTCTCCCTTTCTCCTTACCTTTTTTTTCCCTTGTTTCTTTTTCTCTGCTTCCTTCCTCTTCCTACCCTTTCTCCTCCCTGCTGGTATAGCTACGTTTACATGGTAATGAACGTTTCAAAACATGGCATATTTCACCCATTTTATGGACCTTGGTTGTTCCCCACCACACTGGCCAGTTGCTTTGCTGCTCCTCCCTCCTCACAGCCATCCTCCTCCTAGTTCCACAATTCACCTAAATTACCATTGTAGCCACATATTTTTTGTAATATCTTTAATGACTTCTATTTACATTAAAATTTTAGGCATGAGATTTGAAACACCTAGAACCTGGGGAGTAACTCCTTCCATGGTACTCAGAGTGGGGAGTGAATGGCAGCACTGAACCTCCAGTGGCTAAAGAAATGAATGGACTTATTGAAAAGTGCTGTGCACCAAGGCAAACAAAAGTATGCTAAACCAACTGCTTTTGTAGCAAGTGGAATAATTTACCCAGTGAGCAACAGGAAGAATTAATAGCCCCTTTGAATAGAATCAAGTACAAAATCTTGGCATGCAAGCCAGCTCATTTATCTGGTACACAGTATGTATTTTACATTCCTGTGAAGGCAGTTGTGTGCTCCCAGTGTATGCCCTCTGGTGGGAAAGAAAAGCTCCAGAGCAAGGGAATTAGAGTAGATCAGCCCCTGCTTTGCTGAGCTGGTACATTCCACAAGGTCAGCAGTCAGCAAGCCAAGGAGGAGCTTTGCTGGAGAGAAGCTGATACTTCCAGAGGTGTTCCAGTAGGATTGTCCACCCTGGGCAAATGATAAACCTGTGCTATGAACACCACTGCTCCACTCACAGGAATGTTACCAATGGATTTATCAGATTTCTTGGTTTGTCTGGTTTGAGTGCTAGATTTCTAAAGCTCTTGTGAGCTTTGTGCTAAGATCTATCACCTTTTTATCCATGAAGGTAGGAATGACAGAAGCTCAGATCAAAGGGAAGTGTTTGTTTGAAGATAAGTGGGTCTCTGTATAAAAATGGATTCTTGGAGCATGCAAAGAGTTAATTGCAAAATAAAGAATAAAAAAAAAAAAAAGAGGCCAGCTTCTGAGGCCAGCTGATGTGTATATTCTGTTTACCTAAGAAAATCGATAATGATGTTTGCTGTTTTAATTGATTTAAGAGAAAACTACTCTGCATTTTTCTAATTAATGTTCCCAGACTTTCACTGCAAGTAGGCTTGAAAAGAGATGCAAATGACAACCTATTTAATGGCTGTGCACAGAAACAGAAGCTGCCCTCTTTGCACCAGAGATGTGTGAGAGTGTGAGATCTGCAGAGTCAGAATGAGGTGCTTGAAGTAACTCAAAATAATCAGTACCATCATGCCCTGAGACAAGGATGAAATTGTAAATGAGAAGCAAATTTTGAGCACTGGCATGTCTGTGAGAACTTATCACAAATGACTATTTAAAATCACAGAATCACAGCGTGTTAAGGGTTGGAAGGGACCTTGAAACATCATCTAGTCCAACCCCCCTGCCAGAGCAGGATCACCTAGATTAGGATATGCTGGTATACAATAATAACTGCTAACTAAATGCTCCTATACAATACTAATTAACATTGCTATTAGCTGTCTCCATATCTACATTTTGCTTTCTCATTTACAGTGACTTCCACATAGGGTTGACAATAATCAAATGTGGAGTACAGGTAATAAAGGAGAGCCTTTCTTCTGTTGCAGACAAGCAGGAATGGATCTGTGGCTTTCTGTTGGGATGGAGAGCTAGAATCCATTCTTTAGGGGACCAAAATTATCTGGCTATCTCTGTTATCTGCTGAGTACCTGTTGGGAATGACCACAATCTATCTGTGATCTGTGTGTCGCACTGGGCTGTTTCTGTTACTCTGCAAGAGCAGTCTCCAAAGCAATGCTAAGTATGCCTGGATTTCACTCTGTTTTTGACCCAGTGCATGAGAAGGTGAATGTAGGGAACTGTGATAGAAAGACTGACCAGTGATGGCCACCATTTGAGGTGTGAGAGAGCAGTGACCCTGGTGCTCTGCTGCAGTGTGATCTGGCAGTGAGCACAATGTGTGGCCAAGTGCTTTGCTGTCCTCACACTTCTCTCTCCTGGCTGTTTCACAAGCTACTTAAGGAGAACCTGTGCACTGCTAACATGAGGCATTCCTGACAATGCTGAGAACCACCAAGTGTTGCATGTTGTTGTAGTCACTGAGGAGCACCCTGGGGGATGCCTGGAGAAAAGCAGACAAGCACAGTCCTGAGGGTAACCTTGGGCCTGGCCTTCACAGGAGGCTTAGAGATGGGTGTCAAGTCCAGGGGTGTGAGGGCACAAGGCAGTCTCTCAAAGTCTGATGTGCTGAGCTGCCTTACAGGCCTCACTTTCTGCTGTGTGTAAGCTGCCACTTTCCCTTCATGTCCTCATTTGTATCCCAGGTTTGCATTAGTTTTCTGGCAGTTGCTTCCAGTGCCGAGCTACTCCCCAGTCCAGCTTGAAGAGCACCTTCATTTCACTTGAGGGACAAAGGAGTCAGATAAATTATGCAAGTGAAAAGCAGAAACTGGAACCAATTTTGCCTATTGCTCCCTCAAGGGTCTGAATCATAACAGGGTATTTTACAGAAATATTTTTAAATGGTTCTTAATAAAGTAGACCGTGGTCTCATATACATTATGAGCAAGTTCTGTGAGCTACCAGATCCAAGAGCATGTAATTTGAGCAAAGCTGACTTTTTGAAGTATGTAATCCAGCAGGGAGGGAAAATGAATTATTTAAAACCTAATAGTCATAATTATGAAGCACTAAATTAGCATTACAATTTCTAAGTCAAATCTACATGCTGATGAAGAATGGAAATAGTTTGTCTAAGAAGGTAGGGCTACTCATAAGGAGTAGTTTTCTACCTTGTTTACAGTAGGAAGGCTGATGTATCAAATGACAAATACTTGCAGGAATTTTTAATGAAATCTTGAAGGATATTTGTGTCAAAATCAACAGCTCTGGAAAAAGAGAACTATGTGCCTGCAGTCAATGTAGCAAAACCAGCAGATGAACTTTGTCCACCTATATAGGCCAATCTTGATCTTCAGAAAAAAGCCTTTCTGGCAAAGGACTAGTTTGACAGAAACCAGAATGCTTTTGGGGATGGAAATTTCCTTGTGAGGTTCAGATACAGCCCTTAATAACTCCACTAGAAATACCAATTCATTTCACAGTTGGGGATTAAGTAATGGAATTATTTGTAACCATTCTGGGACTTTGCACTGAAATATACAGTACTTAGGAAGTCAAAACCTTTTCAAGGGTTATATCTTTGTAGGTCTAAAGTATAATGCAGTGCTGTAGTGTGTCTTACACCCCTCTCTTTTCCCCCCAAGCCTACTATTCATTTTCTTTTATGAAATTTTTAATAAAGTTCAGTTTTCCTTACTGCCTCAAGGTGTTGTTCTTGTAGAGCCAGCAGATAGTTATAAAAGAATTGGTTGGATTTTGCATAGTCTAGGAAGAGTATTTTTTCAATCCTGTTCCCTTACAGAGCCATCAACTGAGCTTTGGAAAGTATGTGGCTTCATTTGGCAGCCGTGACAAATTGTGTCTTATAAACAACAGCAGACAGCTCAGAACAAATACTTGTTCTTTTCAGTAGAAAATACTGTACCTGGAGGTCAAACTGCGCTGTCATTTACAGTGGCATCAATTTGGAGTTGGATGATTTGAGGATATTCATGTTCACATTTTCATAATGCTAATTAGTGGAATTTGCCTGGTATATTATTTCTGTTTTGACATTTGTGTTTCTCATCTTCACAACTACTGCTGATAAAGTTTTAGAAGCCTATCCTTGTGTAATTTGCCCCTTGGGAGTAGCAAATAAAATACTGTGACTGTGTCATATTAATGTGTTTATGCAATGGCATATTTATAGCCAGACAGCTTATTTGATACTTCTTTTTTTCAATATCTGGAAGAACAGAAAACAAAACACCCTTGGTTTATGCATGTTCTTTTAAAATTCTAGCAAAGGAAGGTTATTATTCTTTCCAGCACATCCAAAAAGTGACTTTGTGGAAATGCTTTTATGACACACATTCAACAGTGTGCAAACCTCAGACTATAATTGGCAGAGGTAACTGAACTCAAGTTCTTCAGGCCCTTGTCTATCATTTTGGGTATTTATCCAAGCAGAAAAAGACATCACTGTGGTTTTGGTCAATGGCTTCCAACAACCTAATCTAACAGATTAGGGGTGATGTACTGGAGTGAGTCCTCTAACAACCAGCTCTCTGAAGGCTCTGAGAGTTTCATTTGGTGTTTTAGCACAGGACCACCACTTTGTTACAATCCCCATAAGCACCCAGCTCTGTTGCTGTGCAAGTCCTAGTGGAAAAATCAGACTTCCTCAGAAATCAGTGCCAGCAAGACACTTTTTCCAGCTAGAAACCATGGCTTTTTCACTCTCATATTCAGGTCAGCTCTGGTACTGGATATTGTCCAAGGAAGCTGTATTGAGAAAGAAATTTGACATTTGGGAACTGCTTCAGTTTATACTGGTAGATCATTTCTGCTCAACTGAAATAAAGAAGTCATCTCTGTTTTGTAGTTAAGGGATGATAAGGCCTGTCCATTTCACTGAGGTGAGGGAGATGGGTGAACTACAGCAACATACAGCATCTCAAGATCAGAACCTCCTGAGTTTTGCCATTAAAACAGAGAATTAATTCTTGGGCTGAGAATTCCTAAGCAGAAAATTATTGAATTAATAAATAGGATGGATGAAAAATTAGGAAATTCAGTGTCTTAAGTGGTTGTTAACATTTTTTAAAATGAAAAATGTTCTTATTACTGTAACATATGTTAAGCATGAGAAGCTTAATAGCAAAGCTTCTGTAAATACCAGAAGGGCTCATGAGGAAAAACAGCTGACAGTTCTTGTTCCCCAAAAAGTAGAAAGAAAATAAAAAAGAACCTGCTTGAATAATTTTCTGAGTATATTACTGTTGGCTTCTAAAAAACCAAACCCAGGAAACAGAGACGATTGAGCTGTGTGAAATAAAAATGATCACTGAATCCACAGAAGTCTTTGGATGCACCTGAAGTGTTGAAAGGCTGAGTCACTCTGCTGCAGCTGAAGCTAGAAATGCAGCCCTGAACTAAGCTGGGCACCTCACTGTCACACTGAGCAATCTCACAGAGGGCAGGGGACAGTTGAGGGAGGCATTGTAAGTCTTCACTGTCACATAAATAATTTTAAATCATCCTAAAGTCAAATGTTATACTACAAAACTGCCATGCAAAAGAAACAGGATGGCCAAATAGCCCATATTTCTTCTCTTTGTTTGCCTTGCTCTTATTATCTGCTTTAAATCTTACTGTAGGTTTGTTTGCTGACAGGTCACCCTAAACTGACCAACGAGCTAGTCCATCCCATTTACATCATATTCAGTATAAAGCTGAGGGGTCATGAGGGTTAAATGCAGTCTGGGACTTCCCACAGCATCAGTGGAGATGGTGGAGTGATTGCCATCAGGGGAGGCTGGCTTTGATACTGCTTTTGTATATATTCCATTTTATTATTATTATCTTTATCAAAGCTGCTGTACTTTTCTAATTCCATAAATCTCTCTTCCTTGTTCCCTTTCTTCCCTTTTGGGAAGGGAGAAGGGTTACTAGAGAGTGTCTTAGCCAGCCCAGCCCCTTACCTTTGACAGATTTTATTGTTTTCTTGTAGGTTATTCCCAATCAGTTGAACAACAGGGTGCCAAGATCAGTACATGCTTTATGGCCACATTTGAAGTCTATCAATCTTTTTTTTTATAATTTAATATGCACCACATCTATTTTCTATTACGATTTTAATTTATTTTTCAATTGTTATTGTTGTTTCTCAGTGAAAATGTTATGCAGTTAGATATTTTAGAGAAATATAAATCTATTTCTGCAGCACAGTTACCAATCTAACTTGTATTCTCACAGAAAAGGATACTGAGTTATCCTGAATATATCTATACTTCATACTTTCCTATTGATTTGCATTAATTAAATTACCCTTCTTTAATTCTTTCTTAATGGAATTTCCTATCAGTCATTCTGTCATATTCTTAGAATCAATATTAAGTTGATAGGACTAGAGGAATCAATATTAAGTTGATAGGACTACAATGCCTATACATCTTTATTCAGCATTGGCACAACCTTTGCCTTCTTTCAATGCTCTGGAACTTCTCCAATGTTTGAACATTGACTGAGAATGAATATTAACAGTCCATAATGCTCTTGGCTGGCTCATTTAAAACTCTTAGACGTGATTAATCTATACTGCTGATTTCAGAAGATCTAAATTTAGAACCTGCAGATAACCAAATCTCCCTTGATTTTCCTTTTCATGTAAATTAAAACAAAACCCACCAGCTTTTAAGCACCGTGATCGAAGATCTAATTTTGTTGCTCTGTTCACTCTACTGGTATTTCACTGTTTCTCTGTGTGTTCAAAGTCCTGCAGGTGGAAGGGCATCTGAATGTCTACACATTTTTTTTTCTCAAAAGGGAACTACACATTTCTTTACAGATTACTTTTGACTTGTGTGAACCCTTGGGATAAATCTCTGTCAGCTACCTTAGCAAATCAGGCATTATAAGCAGCTCAGTCCTGTTGCTAACTTTTGCAGGAGGGGGTTGTTCTTCCTTTTTCACTTCATGACTTTGGGAGTCCTTTCTCATTCTTTTGCAAGGTCATTTTTGTTTGGTTGGTTGTTCGTTTTAAACTCTTAAAGACTCAAGCTTTTGCTCTGTAGGGTCGTCTATCCCAAAGTCAACATTTCTCTGTCATGACAAATGTGCTGTGGACACTATTTACTGACCTCCTTTTTCAAAAATTTAGTAAAATCTTTACATCTTTGAAGAGAGCACACAACTGTCTTTCTGGTTTATGACAGAGGAAGCAACACGATGACCAACTGTATAAACATGTGTACATACAGAATATATAATGATGTTACAGATGAAACTGATGAATACATTATGAGCTGTTAGTGAAAGCAATGTCTTAGTTTTAAACAGATCAAAAGAAGAGACTGGAGAGCCCATTCACCCCTGAACTAGGTGGGTTGTGCTGTGTCTAAAATGGTATTGGGGTGCTGTCCTGCTTGACCCCACTCTCAGCACAGCAACTCCCTCTCTCCTGCAGAAACAAACCCAAAGCTGCATGGGGGGCAGAGGAAGGAACAAGAGACATTCACCATACAGAGACTAAACCACTGCAACCACAGCTCAAAATATGTCTTTTGAAGACAGAACAGCAGTTGGGCTGACTAAGCCTGTGATTATGCACATGTTCAAGTTCAACATCCTGAGCATCCCACTGATTTAGTGATAGGACATTTACAGGGTGGAGCTCTAGTGTTTTTCCCTTCCATTTACCCTTATTTCTTCACTCAGATTTGCATTCACAGTAAAACTCACAAAAGGGTATTTTCTAAATCCTTATAAAAGAGTTTCATATTTGCTGGATGCTGTCATCTGCATCACTAAAGCAGCACTGGAGTATATTCCATTAAAGAATCCAACTAGTATAGGGAATCAGTAATAACAATAAATATGCACAAAAAGGATAAAAGGATTACATTTTTTACCTCAGTGAAAATTTGAAGTTGCCTTACATGTCTTGAAATGCAAAACTTGGGGGCACAAAGAAGCAGGCTAAGTCCCTAAATCAACAGTTCTGGATAACTGACATGATTGAAAAGAGGTTAGACAAGGGGTTGGGAATGACTTCAGAAAACATATTTAAAACAGTTGTATTAAAAATAAAAGAAAGCTCATGACCACCCTAGACAGCAACTCTGTGGTGCCTGCTCAGTCATTCCAAATGGACTGTCTTTACTCCCTCCAGTCTGTATCTCCTCCTCATGTGCTTCAAATGATGTGCTTCCTGGTGGGCCCCCCATATGCAGAGCAGTTTGGTAACACGCTGAAGCTCTTCAGAATGCATACCATGTGTGCACAAAATGGCTTCATTTATCAGCTTAGCTCACAGAGCAGGCACTATTCAAAAGAGCAGAACGGTGCTACAAGGGTGTCAACTCTGTAGTGAAACTGAATTCCCTCTTCACAGAATCACAGAATTTTTGGGGGTAGAAGGGACCTCAAAAGATCATCCAGTCCAACCCCCTGCCAGAGCAGGGTCACCTAGAGCAGGTCACACAGGAACAGATCCAGGTGGGTTTTTAATGTTTCCAGAGCAGGAAACCCTACATCCTCCCTGGGCAGCCTGTTCCAGGCTCTGTCACCCTCACCATGAAGTTTTTTCTCATATTTATGTGGAACCTCCTGTGTTCCAGCTGCACCCATTACCCCTTGTCCTGTCACTGGATGTCACTGAGCAGAGCCTGGCTCCATCCTCCTAACATTCACCCTTTCCATATTTATAAACATTAATGAGTCAGAGGCTGGGAATTAAAAACAAAATAGACAAAAAATTTCAAGTTTTATCTCATGTTATTTGACAGGGTGAATAAAGTTTCAATATTTTAGTACAGTAAATATTTTTTTATACCTCTTTCCATGAGCACTGTTTGTGTTCACACATTCTACATCCGAGATGGCTGAAGAAGGGACATGTTGCATGTGCAACAGCTGCTGATTGCTGTCCCTGCTCTCACAAATGCTCCTCCTCTCCTTTCAGAGCAAAACAGGTTCAGATAAACAGTCTCAAGGTGCTGACCAAGTCCTTGCTGCAGATGGCACAGTTGGTATAGTCCCTGGGCTTAGTTAAACCATCCTGTAGTGAAGAACCAGGCTCCCACTGCTGAGCTGAAGCCCTTTGGCAATACAGTAAGAGATATTTCTGTCCTGCTGGAGCACACTTCTTGTTTTCTTGGTGTTTTTGCATTTATGAGGTAGACACAATTATTCATTCACACCCACACAGAAGTCAGGTGTGTCCTAAACATCTGGATTAGGTAGTTACATAGGATTAATTATTTCATCCCACTGCGATATAATTTCATTCATGTAATATGGCCCTCCCTGAATAATAGATGTGTTTTGTAGTAGGTTTTGTAGTAAACAAATTCCCATCTTTTCCTTTCTACAGGTATGATGTTGAGAAGTGGTTAAGCCAAACCAAATAACTTTAATTGGTAGGAGAAGATGTGCTGAATTATCCTGGATTAATTATTGAGTAATATAAACAAATAACAAAACAGATTTCTAAATGCCAGGAATAGTAAGAAGGAAGAAATACTCTTCATACCAACCCTCCAGATAGAAACAGAGAATTATATATTGCCTTTGTGCCCTGAATTTAGCTTGCAAATTACTGATCTATATGAAAACAAACCCTCTTCCTCCTAAACAACAAAGCAGGTTAAGAAATATGAGTTATATCAAATAACAGTGCAGTTTTAGCCACTATCATGTAAAACAGCTGGTGGATTGTCTTGGTAAATAAAGAGATGCCAACTGAGGGCAAAACATGTTCTTTCATTATTTTGAAGCTTCCTACACAAATTCAGAAGACAAACAATATGAGAGATCTGCTGGTGGGGGGGGGGGGGATGGTAAACACACAAAACCAGCCTGCTGCTTTCAGATTTCTGACATATGTTAAGGCATGAATTTGAAATGTATAGAATGTTTTGATAGAATTGTTTTGATAGAATTGATATCATTGTTTTTAGGAAGACCCTTATTTCATGATGAATAAACCTGTTAGCTTACTTTATCTTGAGCTCATGAGCTACTTTGAGACAAAATGCTTCCTTTTATTTGAATAAGACCTTCCTCACAGAAATGGGTGTGCATTGGGCAGCATAATTTATACAATCTGTTTTGGGGGTGAGCCCTAGCTGTGGATTAACGTGAATTGTTAGATTGTTGTTGTGACCCTTATTCCTGGGCACTTATAAATAAATATATTCCCTCGTGGCTTCTCTAAACCTTTGAAAAGTACATTTGTATGCAAATCTGAGAAAAGTCATCCAGCAATGTCACCCTTAGCATTGCCCAAGTTGTGCAGCTCCATAGCACACCGTGGAACAGTCTGACAGCTGCTGTATGGAGAACTCCAGGCTGCTTTCCACAGGGGCATTTAAAAATTAGAGAGCATAAAAAGCTGGACTATGAAGTACAGAGGCCAATTTTGCCATATTCAGGAGAAGGACTGGATCACCTGCTAGACCTTCTACTGATATGCACAATATTCTCACAGTCATTTGCTACCCCTGTTATTAAATAAGTGTTAAATAAGGGTTAAATAAGTGATGTTCTGATCCAGAAAATTTCATCATGGTTGTGACTGACACTGCTACTTCAACCACCACCAGCTGGCTCCCAGCTGAACTGCTTCAGCTATAGGTTTATGTTACAGGTTGGTGTAGTTTATATCCATCACAGAACTGTAATGGAAAATCACTTTATAGGGATTTTATTGTTCTAATAGACTATTATAGCATGAGGCTGCTGTAAATAACACTCAAAGGTGTAACTGAAATGAGGTTTTTACAGCTATGAAGAGAGTATCTTTGAATGAGGTCCCATATGTGTGATTTGCTGCTCTTTTCCTATCTCAGAACAATAGAGCATTTGAATACTGAATATTTCGTTTGAAATAAGGAACCTTTCAGGCCACACATTAAAAATAATTAAAATTATGGATATTAGCCATTTGAGCAAAGACATACAGCCCTTTTTTTACTTCTTTTTTTGTTGTTAGAATATTTGAAACCAAAATAGCTTTTTAATGAGCTTCTAGAGCTAAATTAAGACCAACAAAGGTATAAAGTTCTGAAAGCAGTGATACAAGGGGAAACAACTATGAGTTTAATATGTTGTACAATGAGGTGAATATATCATATTTACATGTAAACCAGCATTGTGATCACTTTCGCTGTCAGAAAAGGGTTTTTTTTCTTAGCATATAAGCAAATATATCCAGACATCTACCAATTGATGTAAAAACCTAGACAGGCTCCAGCTTATACACAAAAATTTTGAGAAGTAAACAGATGCAGAGTGAAGGGTCAGACATGTAAAAAAAAGTGATGGAAAACAGAGTTAACCCACTTCACACTCAGAATTGAAGAACATTAGAAACACTTTTAATACTGAGTATTCAAACATTTTTTACATGACAATGTTTAAAAGTCCCCACCCTGAAGAAAACACAGTGGCCAGAAAAATACTATGGGATTATTATGGTTATGACCAAATAAATGGAAACGTTCAGGGATAATGTTGAGGTCAAATAGTTGAGCACAGCAGGAAGCTGGTTGGGAAGTTATATATTCACTGTTAGTTTTGTCTGTGCATCCTAAAGATTGCTCATATTTGCATTTGCTGCCCTCTGAACCGAGTCACTTTCCAGTGGCATATATTCGTTTTCACTGCAGGTTACTTTAATTAGTGGTAATTAAAGGACCATTTCTACTGCGTTATGCTACAGGAAACAATAAATGGCTGCTGAGATTGATTAATACCTAAACCAAGTCAGAGGCATGTAATTGATCTCACAGGCACAGGAGACTGTTCCTGTTATGTAATGAACATGAAAGAAACCCTGTTTATTCAGAATATCCAATGCCTACCTTCAGATTCCACTGGATTGCACTAAACAGCCTGATTTATTTTTAAATGTTCCCAACAGGGATTAGCCCCAGTCTGCAGGTAATGACATTTTACCCTCATTATCTGCACAGTCTGTGTTTGGGCTCTGACTGGGCCAATGCCAAGGAGGGTGTCGATGCTGTCTCAGTATAGAAATGACTTTCTGGTAGACAACTGCATCTGAGGGTTGCTGTGCATCCCATCCCAACCCTTTTGCCTTCAGTGCCTGTGGAAGATACTCCTTTTCAGATAGTGCTTAACCCCATAGACTTAATATTGCTTCCAGTTGAACCATCAGTGTTTCACTGGGAGCTGGAACAGACCCAACAACTGTAATGTGTTTTTACTCACTGAAAAATACTCCGATTATACTGTGCCTTGCTTTGCCATCTAAATATTGTGCTGAGAACTACTATCACTGTAGAATTGCTGTCAAATATTTATTTTTATCGGGAAAATAGCACTCTTTCTGTGGTAGCATGATGTTATCATTTAATTATTTTTTCTTTTCTGCTTTCTGATGGAAAGCTGCAATTCAGTGAAGTATATATTTAAATGCAAAAGAGGCATGCCAATTAATCAGTAGAGAATACGAATGCTTTTAATCTGCATAAAAAAAAAAAGTGGGTCTTAGAAAAACACCAATCTTTGAAACAGTTAAGTATATAAAAGTAATTCATATTCATACCCACATGTCCTCAAACATAATGAAAAATTGCAATTGTGCAATTAAATTATCTTTACAACAATATACTCTTTTAAGGATTTCTGTTATGCTAAGAATGTTTTGATGAGTCTTTAATTTCTTTTTATTTAGCATATAAACGGACATGAATAAATAATTTTAATTGATAAAAAAAATTAAAATCCATAGAGATAGATCAAAAGTTAGCTCTGAAACACTGAGCACTGATAAATAGAAATTTACTGCTTCCTGGGTTTTATCCATCCAATGAATGTAAATAAACTTAGTACTGAAGATGGGAAATAAATTAGGCTAGAGTTTGCAGTTAGGTAGAGCTATGAGTGTTGACTAATCCATTCTGAGGTGCATATAAACTAGGTAATGGCATTATTAAAGTCAGCTCTCTATTATCTGTGATCATAGGAGCCTGGGAACTGAAGGAGAACGGAAAAAAATTGTGTATTAGAGATGCTCCAAAGAACACCAAACACAGACACTTCAGTTCTGTATGCAGTAAATATAGTCCAAAGGAGCTTATTAACTCTGGGCTTAGCACTAGGCAGTGGTCTCAAGACACTATTTGCAGTGTTGCATGAATTTGCAAAGCCAGCTTAGGCTCCACATCTCAGGGAAGCAGTTATATTCCTGATGACTCTGCACATCATTGTCTGAGCCACTAAGCCCCACTAAGCCTGGGGTGGCTCTACAGGTACAGGCATTCACTTCAGAACAGTTCTGTTTGTGTTATTCACAGAGCCCTTATCAAGCACTGCAAACCAGGACAGAGATAGGGCTAATGGTGTGTTCAGACTTCAAAACCTATCTCAAGACTCCTGCTAGAGACAGTACAAAATGCTGAGTGAGCAGGACACTGCTGACATGGGGCACGCACCTTTCAGAGCCTGCTTGCAAGTCAGGGACACTAGAGACTCACCTTTGGATCTGATATATTCCCTTTCACTGCTAATTATTCAAAAACTACTTTTTCTTGGGCAAGATGTCTCTCTAGCTGCTTTTGACCAGAAGTTCTATGCAGGGTGAAAAACCTTTCCCAGGAAGAGTTTTATTTCATAGATACGTGCCAAAGGAAGTCTTCCATTTGAAAGGACTGGCAACCTGCAAAAAAAAAGAGCTATTTCATCAGGAATTTGCAACCTGCCCTGTAATGAGTGGGCCAAACATAAGTGGGTGTTTTCAGAAAGCTGACTTTCACTCAAGGCCTACCCCTTGCTATGCCATTGACTCTTTTCATATGTAAACTAACCCCCCCACCCCTCAGCACCCCCTCGACTTTAAATAAAAGAAAGCCAAAAAACATTTGTTGCCAGAAATCCACCTCCTGTTTCAAAGCCTGTTTTAAATGATTTTATTGCAAAGCAGTTTAGCCTCACTTGTTATTGGTGTAAGAAGCAAACCATCGTGTAATTTGTCACACAGTGTTACCCGGTTTAGGTGAAGGAAGAAAGGGGTTTTCCTGAGGTTCTGCATATGTACAGCTGCATCACCAGGGTCTGGATCCTCCACTTTTTCCATGCTTTCAGGGCAGTGGATGCCTCCTCTGCCTTGGCAGTATTTTGAGGGATTAGGAAGATAAGCCTGTCTTGTGGTGGGAAGCTGGAGGTGACAGCAGCAGAAAGGACCTGTACCAAGAGCTGGGAACAGAGATGTGGGATGAATTCTTCTATACACTGAAAATGGAAAAGCAAACGTGAGGCAAAGTGAGCTGAGCAAGATGGAAGAATGAAGACCAAAATGGAAGAAGCCAAAGGAACAGGGAAGGAAACAAGCAAGGTGACAGACTGAGAAAAGGGTAGTGGAGGTGAGAGAAAAGGAAGGACTGTTGACACAGAGCAGTGCTGAGGAGCAAAGATAAGGATGCAGGAGGCATCAAGAGAAGAGAGTCTTACGAAAAAGGAGGTTGAGACAGAAGGCAAATCCTGCAAGGGAAAATATATTAGAGGAGAAAGGTCATGCCAAAATACAGTAAAACTATTTATTTTTGTGCCTCTCTTATCTTGTGCATTCTCAAAGCAGCAATTTTGAACCTTATTATCTCTGTGCTCTCCAGCAGCTCGGGCTGCCTAGCAATGCCTGGCTGGCTCTGCTGCACCGAGCTCGCCGGCTGCCTAGCAACGGGCAGGGCTGTGATGAGGTCCCTGGACCAGGATCAGGGATGCAGCCCTACCCTGAACACCCCTGCTCCTGCAGCAAGGTGGGAGAGCATCTCCAGTTGTTACAGCTCTGATGAAAACCTTAATAATATTGATTGGGAAAAAAAAAAAAAGTGGAGGTGCCCACAAAAGCACAGAGAGCCTGATAAATTAGCTGTGAGAAGTGGGAACAGCTCCATTTATCTCTGCAATATCCAGACACCCCGTGATGAGAACTGAAATACCAATATGGTTAATTATTCTGGTTCTTTAGTGAGGCTCCATGGGCTGGATCTAAACCACGGGAATCAAACCAACACAGCTCTGTACCTTCCTGGGCAGCTACTTCTAATCTGGTATAGGAAACACCAAAAAGGCAACTTCTTGTCTCAGGAAAAAAAACAACCCACATTAAAGTTATAGCATTAAGTGTTCACACAGGATTGTCTCAGTACAGCCACATTGGTGTAACTATCACTGCAATCAACAAGAAAAGTCTTAGGAGACCATGAGACTTGGCATTTGGCAGGAGAGCTGACGTGGCTGATCTGAACAGGCCCAGTGTCCTCTGTGCTTCCAGCTGCCCCCTCAGATCCCTCAAATCCCTTTCCATTGCACTGTCAGCAGTGTAACTGAATCAGGAATTGATACAGCTGAGAAACAGTCCAACAAAAAATAAGAGGTATTTTCTAATCAACACTACTGAAGTAAGTGCCGTTGCCAAGGGAGAAACAAAGACACATGTCCACCCATGGCTGAGAAAAGGGAATCGTTAGAGAGCTACACAAATTACAGGGCAGGAGAAATTGCTTTGATGCTGCTACTTTGATCCTGTTCTAAACAGGTGCACTTAGTCTGCAGTCACATTTTCCACATTTTTGAGTACAGTAAAAAATGGGCTATGTCCCAGAAGGACAGTGCTGCCCCTGGAGATCATCATGTCCCACTGAAGAGGGGCAAATCTCAGACAGATGAGATGCCAAGAGGTATATAAGCACATTTTATTCTGGATAGGATCTCATTTAGGTGCTTGTTCAGGTGGAGCTTGAAGAACATGATCCCGTTCTTTCCTCTACAACTTCCCCAACTGGGAAAAATGTCATTCTCTTGCACACTTGAAATATCTTAAGTTAGTTCACTTTTCCTTCTAATCAGTTTATTGTCTGGAGGGGTGGGAAAGTATAATAAATAAAAAGAAAAATAAAAGCAACTAACCAAAAAGAATAAATTAGTTTCTACAGAAAAACAAACAAACAAAACAGAGCAGTGACTACAGTTCAGATGCACACTAGTGTCTACAGCAAAGGGCAGCTCAAGTCCAAGGTTTGTTTGCTCTGTCTCAGTGCTGGTTCTGCTTGAGCTGCCTGGCACTTGGGTAGCTCCCCGGACGTCTCTGTGCTTTCGGGTGCACACACCACGCATGGAGTCAGCCTGGGTCCATTGCCTCCGAGTCAGGAAACCCTCCAAGAACCTCAGACGTGAGGAACACGCTACAAAGACACTCAAGCGACCCTGCAGAGAGGCATTGTGAAAGCAGGAGAGCTGGTGCGAGGCGAGAGCTAATAAGGTCTGCCAACCTAATCAGTTGAGTGTGTCCGCACCACAATTCCCACTGCGCCGCGGGGCTCTCCCGGCAGCACTGCCGCGGTTGTAGGGCACTCAGCTAAAAACTCCTGCTGGAGTTGACCTAGGTCAGGGTGGAGCCGGAGTCGGTGACTGTATTTACCACAGGTCTACCCAGCGGGCAGCGGGATCGCGCCCGGCGGTGCCCGGCGGGCTGCAGAGGCGGAGCGGCTGCCACGAGGTGGCGCTCCCAGCCACGGGCTCCCGAGGGCTTCGCCACTCGCCAGCCCTGGGGGATGTCGTTGGGTCACGATCCGTTGACGGCAAAAGGGGCTCTGGAATCTCACGATCACCGTTGGAGTCTCTGCTCTACAGCTTGAGGTGGGTGCGTTTCCCAGGAGCCAGCACCGCCGCCGCGTTCAGCTGCTCTCCTGCCATCTGCTTGCGGGACTCGCGTCCCCGCCGATACATTCAGCTGGAAACACTGGCTTGAGTTTTCTGGTACTGAAAGGAGTTGACGTGCAAGGCGCCACACAGCTGCTGCCTCCTGGTGCAGGGGCAGCAAAGAGCCAACCACAGTTGTGCGACATTTGAGGCTGTTCACAGCTCCCGTGAAGACTCTGTGATCTGCAGACACTTGCAGGCTCAGCCGAGCCAATGGGTGTTAAGCAGTTTGCAAACATCGAATAGAGAAATCGCGTTTGTCTTTGTGGTGTGATAGCTGGAAACAAGAAGCCGGTGCCCAAGGTGGTTTCTGATCACGCTTGCCCTGGGACCCCTTAAAATCTTGTCTATATTCAGTCCTGTTGCAGATCAAAATGCATTATTTTACATTAAGGGAATTTTTAATGTACAGTTTATGTAAGATGATAATGTAAAATTTCAATGGAGAGCTGTGAGGATGGCTGAGGGAGTGGAACAGCTCTCATGGGGAAATGTTGAAAGACTTGGAGCTGTTTAGCCTGGAGAAGCCTGAGAGGGGATCTGATCTATGTTACAAATACCTGCAGGGTGGGTGTCAAGTAGAAGGGGCCAGGCTTTTGACATCAGTTCCCTGTGAGAGAACAAGAGGCAATGGCAGCAGGTGAAACACATGAAGTTCCACCTCAGCATGAGGAAAAACTTCTTCCCTGTGAGGGTGTCAGAGCCTGGCCCAGGCTGCCCAGAGAGGTTGTGGAGTCTCCTGCTCTGGAGACTTTCAAAACTTGCCTGGATCTGTTCCAGTGTGGGCTGCCCTGGGTGACTCTGATCTTCCAGGGGTGTTGGACTCGATCTCCAGAGATCCCTTCCAAATCCTAATAGTCTACGATACTTGGAATCCAACATAAATGGCTATTGGAAATTTCATGCTGTTCTAAACAGAGTTATTGAAGCCACTTTGGAAACAACTTTGCTAAGCTGCCAAATGAATCAGCCATCATGACAGCAATGTAGATGCATTTCTATCCCCCAGCAAGTGCTGTAAATGTACCAGCTCCTTCCTCTGCTGTCTCAGACAGCACCCAAATACTTCTCTCAGCAACTCCAGCTGTCCCCAGCCTGGGGGTGTTTTTTGACAACTCCAACTGCAAAGACGTCCCCAGACCCACCAGCCCTTCCCAGGCTCCCCACCGTTCATCCTCAATTCCAGGGTTCTAGACCAGGATGCTAGACTTTGCTGACCTCAGAGGGGAAGGAAGATCTATTTGTCCTCTCTCTGCTTTGATTTAGACACATCAGCAGGTGTACCAAAGGATCCAGTTTTCAGTTCTGCAAACAGAAGATAGACTCCAGAGATGGAGAGGCAAATACACACGATTATACAGAGATGGGGCTGGCTGCTCTCACTATAACATGGTTGAGAATAATTTTTTATCTGAAAAAAAGCTTTTCATGACTGTGTGGGATTCTCTGGGCCAACTAGTAAAATGAAAGAGTTAATACCAGTTGTAACTGCTTACACAAAGCCAAGACATGAATAACAGACCTTGGAGCCAGCTTCTTCTGGGCTTCTTACTCATTGCAAAGGCAGGCTCAGACATCTCAGCATAGAAGCCACCTGCTGTTACTGGCTTTTCTTCTGATACGATCACAGAAATGGGATTCAGCTTAAAGAAACCCAAAAATCATACCAGACATGCAAGGCAGATTGTACTGGACACCCAGATCCTTATCTTCCACACCTTTGCAACAATTAGAAGAGGCCCTAAATGATGATTAACCGAGGTAAAAGAGTGTCAGGAGTAATATATTTACCCCAGCCAAATATTCTTATGAAACAAAAATGAGGAAAATGCCAGTTGTCAATAATTACCACTGGACAGGCCTTCACAAAGACATCCACAGCTTAGATTCCGTATTTCTCCCCCTCAAGATAACCCCTAGGAAGGGATTAATTGCTGCTAATTGTGAGGCTTCTATAGCTTTACCAATTTTGTTATAAAGTCAGAGATTTCTAGCCTGGGAGGCTGGGTATCTCCCCACACACACCCCTTTGGCATCTCCAGAAGGGATACACTGCCTCTGGGAAGCCCTGGCGGGGCTGGGGCTATTTTTGAGGGACGCTGGGGAAGGACACGAGCGTCCCCGCTTTCTAGGCGCCCAGATGGGCGGTGCTGTCACCCTCCCACCCCAGGGCCAAGCGGGGCAGCGACACCCGGGCACCGCCACCTCCCCGAGCTCTGCCGGGCCATGGCCAGCGGCCATCAGCAGCGCCCCCTCCGCGCAGGCTCCCTGCACACACGGCGCTGCCTACAGCTCCCGGCTGCCTTGGCGAAGGGGGGGCGGGATTTTTCATCCTTTTTTTTTTTTTCTCTCCTCTTTTTTTTTTTCCTCCCCTCCCCTCGGAGGGGGAAGGATGGGTGGGGAAAGCGAGAGCTCACGAAAGCGAGGCGAAGAGGAATCCCACAATACCAGGCGGGTTGCGAGCCGGGCGCTGCCGCTGTCTCTTTAATGCAAGAGGAAGCGATGCGGAGGGGTGGAAAATGGCAGAGTTGCAGATGTTGCTAGAGGAGGAAATCCCTTCTGGCAAGCGGGCTCTGCTCGAGAGCTACCAGAACCTCACTCGAGTCGCCGACTACTGCGAAAACAACTACATCCAGGTGAGGGGCAGCGCG
>JANHGL010006470.1:0-50164 GCA_024611195.1 Ceyx melanurus
GAGTCCAGCACAGGGCCACCAAGATGATTAGGGGAGTGGAGCATCTCCCTTATGAGGAGAGGCTGAGAGAGCTGGGGTACAATCTACAAATTGGTACAATCTATGTCTGTATTTACAGATGTAGATTAGTCATAGGTAGACATTTTCATCCTTTGGTCTGGTTTAATGTAACACTGCCTTCAGTGCAGAAATTGGTAACAATGTGCCTGTAGATGTATTAATGGAGAATAGTCCTTTGGACACAGTGCTGTCCCAACATGCTTATATCTCATGGCATCCTGCTAGTTTGGAGCATGGACAGACAGTGGATTTTTGTAACCATCAGTATGAGTCATGCCCAATGTAGCTAAGGCACTCAGAATTGAAGCCAAGAGATGTTCTCCACCTCTTGTGAGATAGTGGGAGAAAAGGATCATGCTGGCAAAGAAGGAAGACTGAGTGAGTGGTATTATTATGGACCATTTCGGACAGAATGATCCAAAAAATAAAATCAAAAAGCAAAATTCCTTCTTTTCATCTGCTTCCATATACAATTACCTACTATTCTCCCTTAATGCAAGTGCCACTTGCTTCCATGTTATATTCCTCTTTTTAGTCCCACTTCCTATATTTATTAACCAGATACTCCATCTTTACTCATCAGCCAGTGCCATGATTGCAAATCCTACAGGTTCTCAAAATGACTATAAAGTAAAACTCTTTTAAGAGCCTCTGGATAGTGACTGGTTTCATAAAGATTATTCCTGCCTGGGGTTTCCAGGAAATTGTTGTATTCCACTTATTACCTGTCTTTGAAATGAAAACATCAAGATAGTTTATCTCTGAAATGCTACACTCCACAGTATATGAGACCAAAAACTTAAGAGAATAATGAGTTTCATATAAAATAAGAATACATTTTTCCAAGATAGCTTTCTCCTCGTTACACATAATGAAATGATTGCCAATAAACGTATACACCTTTGAACTATATACATGTATTAATATCCTTGATTGACTTAACTTATATTTTCAAAACAGGCTGTAAATAAATAAGCATGGTGCAGGATACAAACCTTGGCTATTTGCCTCTCATAAGGAGACAAGGCCACTCAGGTTCTGACATTTAAGAACATTCTAAGAGAAATGTTAACAGCAGAAAGCACTCTTGAAGAACCCTGCAAAATACAAGTAATCCAAGTAGTCCTTAATGGTCTTCCTATCTATTGCCTATCTTGTGCTGTCACTTAGGTCTCAGCATTTACTTGGTATGCAGCAGAGCTACAGGGAGGTGTAGATTTAAATTAAGCATAGGCATAGAGGTGTGAATTCATTCTACTCAATTTAGGTACCTTGCTGAGATGCTGGAGTTAGGAATCTGGTCACTCTAAACTCCTTAGTCAGTGGAAAAAGGCAGAAAACTCCAGTGGGTGATTAAATGGGCAGAATTATCTTCGGAGGTCATTGTCCCTCTATATTTTCTGCAGAGGGAGCACTGGACAAAGCTGCCTTTTGCTTAGGAACCTCAGTTAGACTGGATTAATCCAGATACAACATTTTTCTTATGTAGTGAAAAAAATAAATTTACTGAAGTCATGGAGTTTACACTGAATTAAAATACATATAAGAGAAAAAACCTCCATCTATTTTAGGAAGTGGACATAGCCTTGAATAATCTGTTCCTTTTAGCTACTGGGGGCTGGACAGAGGGAATAAATGTCACATTTACTGGACATAATGATTTGGGTATTCTACTAACCTCTAGCTACTTCTTTATGCTCATCTTCATATCCTTCCAAAATTTATTTTCTGCCAAAAGTTTCTGCCCCAGATCCAGGTGTCTTGATGTTACATCTCATTCCACTGACCTGTAACTAAACTCACGCTACAATAACATTTGAAGATAGATTTGAACCCCTGCCTCTCCAAATCAGCGAGAACCCTCTGTGAAGCAAAACTAAGCAGCCAACTCCTGAACCTGTGGGCTCAACAGCAAAATTCCTGTGGACTCCCCTGAGCACAGGGTTTTGCTTGGTGACCCTCCAATAAACATAATCACTGCTGTCATTTTGTTTCTTTCCCACACTCATTTATCTGTGATGTTGTTTGTAATTTTCATGTTCTATACTTTAAACATTTCATGTAGGGACCTTGCCTGAATATGTCTGTAAATCACCTATCACACAGCTGGTGCAGTAATACAGTAGTAATAATTAATTAATAATGGACCTGTTCCTTAGAAGTGTCAAGAACTGGCAACTGACATTGATGTCAGCCCCTCTCAGAGGAATCAAGTCATTAATAATAAATAATAGGAGGAAAATAATAATATCACATTCTGTTTTTTCTCACTGCTGTGAAGATAAAACCTTTATTTCCATTTGCTAACTATGTGCATATAGATCAAGTTACATATAGGACACATACCTGAAGTCATATTAGCTGACTACCCTATCAACCTCTGTGCTGTCTTTGGCAATTTAGTAAAATTTGCAGTCTCCACAGACTGAGAGTGACGTAGCTGAGGGGACCAGGACTGTAGGTGTCCTGCAAAATAGTGATGTGAAGGTTAGTTAAGCACCTAGTTAATTATATAGGGTCATTTAAAACCTGTTACATTTAAAACCCAAATAAGCTACTATCCATCCAACCACTACCATCTCTCTTGTTAGGATTTGCCCACTTCACATGCCATTGACATTTCCCCTGCAAACCTGTGCATCCAGCCTGCCTACAAATAACCTTACAAGCTAATCTAAACCACAAGAGACACAGGGACAGTGCATTTTTCCGTGCTGGCCACAATGAACTTTCTTTGCTGCCACACAGAGGATTTCATCTGAGGCTGTCAATCAGTCATCTTTCAAGTGTAAAAATCACTTTTGTAACGAAGAGGTTATTATCCATCTAAGTCTCTGCTTTTCTTAACTGCTGTTTTTCTGACTCCCTCATGCTAAGTTATTACATCAAAGTTGATTGAAAGCAGTTAAATGGTAATCACTTGATTTTTAACGTTGCTAGAATCTCAAAGGACTGTGTTACATGTAATTACAGCATTTTTCTTTACTTCATGTTGAATCTTAGGAGACAATGATTTCCCTAGTATTCCTGGTTAATCTGCCTTTAGAAAAGCTTTGTTTCTTCAGCTCATTGATTTTCGTAATGCTAGCCAATAAAACAGAACAGGGAAACTGCACAGTAGTTCCTCCATTATGTAGCTATATATATATATATATATCCAAGACTGATCAAAACCTTAGGGAATTTCTGCATCTTTGTCTACAAACACATGTGTAAATGAAGTCTCTGCTTCAGTTTTTAGAATTATTTGCATTCTTATACCATTAAATTAACAAGCACAACTACAAGAAGAAAAAAAAGAGAGGAGGAACAAGACAATGTAATATATTTTTAAAAGAAGATATTAAAATTATGTGTATCACACTAAATTTTTGTGTTGGATGTATTTTATGCTGTTTTTGTGGCATTCTATTGTGTTGCAAGGTCACTAAATTAATAACCTGGCATTCAGAGGAGAAGCAAAGCAGACAACAGTGCCAAGTCACACAAAGAGAGAATATGATGGGAACCATGCTTGTTCTTGGTAGCAATACAGAATTCAATCCAAATGCATTTACTTCAGAGTCAGATTGCTGCATCTTTGAAAGAAAAAGGAAACAAAGTATTAGAATTTTTTTAGACATCATGTTTTTCCTTTGGTACCTGAGTGTGCAGGCTCAATTTGAATAGCTAAATATGACAGTGCCACTTGAGATCCTCCTGGCCACTTGCTGCACTCTTTGGGGGTACGGACCTCTGCCAGGTCCTATGTTACCTTTTTTCACTCCTTGTCACTTCTTGACATTTCAAGATTCAAGGCAGGAGTTGTTCAGGCACCTGAGTCCAATCTAAGGTACCATTTTATCTAGAGCAGTGTCTTAAGCTTTTCACATGTCAGTGCAATCAAGAAATAATTCACTTTCCCAATAAATTTTCACACCTCAGAACAGGGGCATGACTTGTCATTTTGGGGATGTATATGAATCCTAGGTAGAGTGACTCTATCAGTGCTAGTAGATTTTAGGAAGGCTAAAGACTTTTGTGGCCATTGTTGATATTGGAAAATTATGTTTGCAGATGAAGCATGTGTTAAACTGAAAACTCAGTTGAAGTGAAGCTGAGGGGAGTTGAAGATGCCTCAGGACCTGAGGATACGCATGCAGATACCCCATTTAAAATAGCGATTATATTTTTTGGTTTTGATGTTCTTTAACATGAGGATGCTGAAACATCAAGCAATTATGTTAGTAACTGAAATAATAATTTGCTTGTAGCATAGAAATATTGGTTTAAAGCTTTTAATTATTTTTTAAAAGGCATGAAAGCCCACAGTTATTGACAGCAGTTGTGGGATAAAACTGACTCATTTTAGACATATTTGAGAAAACTTGTGGACCTTATGTGGGTCCCACACTAACACTCCCACATTTAACCCAGCATAGAATTAAACTCTTATGTACATATAGGACTCTGTCAGCTCAATATTTAATAATTATGGTTTGCTTGTAGAGAATCGTAGAATTATTTTTGTTGGAAGACACCTTTAATACACATTTTCCACTTCATCAAGATACTATTAGTGAGCTCCAAAAAGTTGCTTGACTGTTGTAGTTCTCAGACCATGCTTTCATGTAGCAAGAGCTTGATTTGTGCATTTTATATTAAGCAGATATTTTATAGGATGCATATACATATCTTGGAGTGGGAGGCAGAACTCCACCTGCCATCCCCCAAATAATGTCCTTTATGAAGGGGTACAGTGGCAGCTCTGAATTTCTGCCCCAGTGAAGCTTGGATCTTTTCTTAGGTCACCTATTCTTTATTTGACTTAGATATGGCTTACTTCCAAAAAAGATTTTTTAATTTTTACCTTTGGAGTTCTCATTTTATAACTGAGAAACTTTAATGTCTTTAAAACTTTAATTTTTAAACTGAAAACTTTTAATTTCTTTGAGAGAACTTCAATATTATAGAATACTTTCAAAATAGATATGTTCCCACACCTTAAACTACACTAGTAAACAGAAAAATATTTGTTTTTTAAATGGTATCTTCACAGTTTGTCTTATTACAATTACCTCAGAAAATTTTCAAGGCTGCATGGTATTCACTGTGGGAAAGAGAGCTATTTCCCACATATTATCCTCTCGTAGATACTTACACTAGATATTAGATGAAAATTTGTAATCAATGTCACCATAAGGTCTCTAACAGTAACACTTCCAGGATGTAATAATAACAGAATTTGTTACTTTTTTTTTTTTTTTAATTTTGCTGTAGAACGTATATCCCTTCTATTGGAAAAGTTTGTCCTCTAAACCCCTGACTCTGAAACTGAATATGAATCATTTGCCTATGAAATACTGCTGAATTATGTTTTTGTATTTCTGAACTGTTTTATTTTCTCCTCCAGACACACTTCTCCTTGAAATAAAAAAGGAGATCTGATTGTGGGATGCTGTATTCTCTCATGCTTCTTACATTTATATACATAATGCTAGTTAATTTTTTCTTATCCGGTACTTCAGTGAGACTTCTGGTGTGACTAAGGACAACTTGCATAAGAAAGAGCTCTTAGGATCAAAGGCTTAAAAATATTCTGCTCTTGTTAAGTCACTGATGGCAGTCGGTGAGTAGTACAAAAAAAAAAAAAAAAAAAGACACAAAGGACTGCTTAAGAGCAAGCCTCATTTGAAAGCAGGTGCTGTTGTAGTTACCCAGTAGAAGACTTGGTTCAAAAGTTGTCCATAGACTATGTAAAAAAGAGGGTTTAATACAAAAGTATTGTCTCATTGACCCAGCTTGATCTGAGTTTCTAAGGCAAAGCTGGAAGTGTACTACAATGGTCTTCACATAATGATCAGTACAAGGAAAGAATGACACAGATCAGCCCATGCCATTGTCCTCTTTTTCCTTTTTTCTCCTGCTCCTAATACTTTTCAAGCTAAAAAATAAAAAAAATTATTAAAAAAAAATTTGCAATTAGTTCCTCTTAAAGAGATTAAAGTCCCTATTCAAAATCTGGAAAGATGCAGAGAAATTATTGTTACCCTGGAGGGTTTATTTTTGCTTTATGTGTTTCTGACTTCACAGAACAATTATGCATTTCTAAATGAAGATGAGGTAAGAGAAGAAGTGGAAATATTTTCTTCCTTTTCTCTCTGTCATACACATATATATATGCACTCATACACACAGAGACACACACTAGTATTGTAAACTGAAATGAATATGGACATCATTGTGAATAATTTCTCAGCTCCTTGTATTCAATTTTTTGTGTGGATAATTAAATCAATTTAAAAAAACTAACAACAGACTGTTATCCCATGAGTCAAAACTAATTTTCTGATATGAATTAAGGAATTCTGTACAGTGAGTATTGGAAAAAAATTTAATGACCTAGATTTGTGTGGTTGTATTACTCACAAGTGGCAATGCAAGAATTATATAGGTCACCCTCAGCAAAGCCAGATGTCTTAGCTGCAAAAAGTCCCATTTTCAGAAATCAGAAAGAGGAATTACAGCTTATAATTGTTTTGTAAAAATCACCTGATGGAGCTGTTGCCTTGTTATTTAAATGTCTGAATGTTGATTCAACTAATCTGCACTTATCCACCCAATGGAATTTGCATCACCCACATTAGGTCCCTTAAACAATGCAAAGGAACAATCAGAGAAGCAGGGCTTGCACCAAAGCCATCACACTGACTGCTTACTGTCAAAGATAGTTACTAAAAACCTCAGATAATTAGTACAATTACATTGGATACAGTCAGGGGGAAAAAAGAATTAATAATAAAAACAAATTGTAAGCCTTGTTTTCATTTAACAAACTGTTCTGGGCCTCCCAGAGCTGCTTTCTACTGTGGAGATCTTTATGGTCCCTGAGAGTTCAACAGAATTATCTTGGAAGGATTAAAAGTAGTTCAGGCCTTTACAACTGCAGTGTTGGAGAAGTGATGTCATGACAGTTTTATGTTCCCAAGATCTAGTATGAAGTCACCATACTAATCAATTGTTGAAATAGGTTGAGAGGCAGAAATTGAAATAAAATCTAAGTCTGAAGAAGTGCTCCTGGTAGAATTGGTAGATCCTTATAAAACTGGGAAAGGAGGTAGGCAGAAAACTCTACAGCATTGTGCTGGTAATGCTTGAAAGCAGAAATTTGGGTGCCAAAGGAACTTTATGTGTGAAGCCATGTATGGTTCAAAAGACTAAGGACTGCGTGTACCTCCCTGTCTAGGTAGCAATTAATTGGAAGTCTGGAGGATTTGCATTTGGACAGGAGGTATGCCAACAGCCCTGAGGACTTTATACTTTTTTAAGTCTTTCTGGAGCTATTGTCTAGTAAAAAGAGACACCCAACACTCTACAGAAAGATGTCTGCATACATGCAAATACTGCCCTTTCCACCTGTATTTTAATGTAGGGAAAATGTACCCACTTGTTCTGAAAAGCTCTTTTCATACATAAACATAATTTTTTGGAACGCAGGACTTGAATTAAATGCTTTTTGATTTGGGAGCTTGGGAATCACCTTTTTTTTTTTTTCAAACAGCATATAGGTTGGTTTCTAGGTTTGCAGGTCCACCTTTGGACAAGAAAACTGTTAAATTTCCATTCATAATAAAGTTATTTGGCTTATTGCTTGAAAGAAAAGAAAACAAAGCTATGCAATTCAATCATTATAAAAGGCCATTATTAATTTATTCCTGTTGTGCTAGAACTTGATAGCCTGTCTCTGTGCTTAAAATGCCTTTGTGTCTTGTTCTTTGTTATCTTCTAGGCATGTAATTTAATTAACACACCTACAATTCTTTGAAGATGTAAAGCGATAGGTGAATGCTTAAAGCAACAAATTAAGGCTTTCATGGATGAAACTGTGGGGCATCAGGCAGGAAATACAACATAAAGTAGCTCTGCTTGGAGGCAATTACTTGGAGCTTGAAGGCAATTAGTCCTGTAAAGGGCAGGAGAAAATACAATATTTCAGAATTGCTGTGGAGAACAAAAAAACCCAGTGTCAACCATTGAGAAAGAACTTGGCTTTTGCTACCATCCAGTGATGGAGAATGAGGGGCCTCCTGCTATCCAATTCTCTAGCTCTCCTTAAATATGATGCATTATTTTTTATGGTGACTTCATCATGCAATCCTGGGAATGAAGAAGGAGGCTACCACAGAGGAGTATAATACCTAGTAGTTTGGCCCCACATTCTGTCAACTGTTAAAACTGAAAGAAAATGGATTCAATAAGTTCATGTGAATAAAGTTAAACAGATTCATGCTTGTCAGTTATGGGTAGTTCTGAGAAATGGATAGGCTACATTATATAATCTTGCTTAGTGAAGGGTACATCTCGCCAGAGTGGTTTTACAATGAAAGGCCATACACAGCACAACTACTTTAGGACTTCAGCTGGGTCAGTTGCATTAGTCACATAATATCCCAGTAAAATAGCATGTCTCACATATGGATATGCAAAGAGCTCAGATAGGAAAGAACTGGCATTTAAAAGAAATTTGTGGGCTTGGGACCCAGTAGCTTTCTCATAGTTTACAGTTCTTAGGAGCCAGGCAGCTCCTAAGGATGGCAGCAAGGATGGAGTCAGTTGCCTAAACACAGACATTTTGTGCCATTTGAAATGCTGTATCTAAGCCTGGGCTGGCAGATATGGTAAAAGTCCTGTGAGGGACACATGCCTTTCCAGAGCAGCAGCTGAAGCTCAGGAGAGTGTTGATCTGCCAGTCCTGCCTGCCAGTCCTGTGTGGATGTTAGAAGATGTTAGGATGTTTCAGATGGCATTGACTGCCTATGTTTATGCAACCGAATCCCATCCATTCAGTCAAGCTCCACCATTTGGCATCAGAAAGAGTGGTAAGTGTCATGGCTTCTGTTCAATTTCCATGCCATTAATCTCTCTTCTTCTGGAACCTTTGCATGCAGCACACATCAACCCCATATCACAACTGTTAGTTACAGATTACATTTAAAAAGTTAGATTTTAAATGAAAGAAAATAAAATTGTTCAAATGCATTTCCCAGGTGGAAATACCTACCAGTGACTAAGCTCATCCCATTTAGACTTTGTCAAACACTTTTCAGTTGTCATGACATGATGGCACCCCACCCCACAGACCAGACAATCAACATTGATACTGTGTGTAAACAAATACAGGAGAAGCACATATTTTGTCTCAGCTAGAAATTGTTATTTGTGTATTTTATTGTGATCTTAGAATTTGTTACCTGGTGTGGGAACATTTTCATTTTTTTAGATGTGATTTATCTTTCTTTGGGTGGAGGTGGGGTAGAATCAGCAAACTGGCATATTTATCACTATGACTGACATGTTCAGTTCTGATGGGTTTTATCTTGCACATGTTTATTTTATTATTCACAACAGGATCCCTATTATGGAGTGGATGAATGTTACTATTCCTTCCAAACAGAAGCACATTAAGTGACAGTCAACGAGTCATTACATTTTGCATGTCAAGGAAATCAGTACAAAGTTGACTGTCTCGACACAATTACATCAGTCAGTGTACAAAGGACAGCTATCTTTTAATACCAAGATTACCATGTTAATTTCTACTGTGCAGCTTGCTGTTGCCATGTTGTCCTACCTAGGTTTTGTTGTTGCTGTTACTTTTATAAGACCCACCAGATATTGTGAAGCAAAATTAATTATCAGCTTTCTTAGGTTACAGTGTCGTATTTCTCTATTTCTTTTACTGATAAAAAGTGAAAACAGAGTAGAGTTCATCTTTTATACAAATATGTAAAGCTCTGTTGCCACTAGTCTCCCAGTTTTGACTTTCATTCTAATTGCCCTGGGAAAACTATTTACAAAATTTAGCTTTTATATTTTTCCTCTAGGTATGTATAAATTTTCAAATTCAATCATTATATTTATGAACACATGTTGAAGACACATACTAAAAGCAGCCTATACCTGTCAGGGAAAATTTTTCTGGTATATTAAAGTAAAATTTATCCTAATCACTGTATCAATTTTTCAAAGGCAACAGAAAAATAAGACATTTCTAGAATGGCAGATAATGATGACAGCTGAAAAATATAATAGTGTGTGAAAAACCCTATATGTAGAGTCACATTTTTCTTTTTATTGCTAGTTCAGTGTATCTTGCATATTGTCTTGATGAGCTTGTGTAGTTTTCGTTTCTGTAGAGGCTTGAATGAAATCAAGGAGGTGCTGTCATGTTGTTATCATCAAAAAGTTTGATTTTTCTAAAAGAAACTCCCTCCATGCCAAGATATAAACATTTCCAAAGCTTTGCTTTGCTGTCCTGTACATATTTGAAATTTGACTCTAGCAGTTCATAGAATTTAATTTATTTATTTTTTCCTTCTGTAGAAATAATAAAAAAAAGCAAATACATGATCTAAAAGTAATACATCTATACTGCCTACTGCCTGAATAGGTTGACTAATGATAACTGATGATTATCTGCTTGGAAAATAATGGGCAAATTTCCCTTGCTGTAACTTCACTGACTTCAGGCTGTGCTGTGTTTTAATTATAGCATGTTCAACCCAGACTCAACAAAGAACTAGTAGATGTGCTAACGGGAAAAATCTTCCTTTGGTTGGGTGTCAGACTATTACTATTATTTATTTAAGTGCTTCTAACGTGACAGTCTTGACCTACTTGGTCTTTTCTTCCGCTAATGGCTGTGAAATTGAAACAATTCACTTGGCATTTTAGACTGTCATTAAAAAAAATGCCCCAAAAAGCCAGAATGGAGACATTTCTTGCCCATTTATGTCACTACAAGCTGCTTAAAAGAGTTGCTTTGCTGCACTGTTCACAGTGAAGAGGACATAAAACCCTCTTGTGACAAATTATTGTACTTGGAGTACAAAACCAAGGTAAATTTATTTCAGGCACTCCATTAGTCGTTTTTGAAGATATCAGACAAAATCTTTAAGCTTAACATCAGTGGAAGGATTCTTGTTCAATGGGTTATACTTGAACTCATAGTGCCCCCCATCACATTTCTTTAAAAAAACATGAATTGTCAGTTCCTGCAGTGGGAAATTCAGACGATGCAAAATGAACATTGAATACCACTGGGGTGTCTTGTAGTTGTGGAAGTGCACTTGGGGAGCTGTACAGAGTAGTATAAGAAGGAGTTGAAGGGCCTTACTCTAACACAACACTAATTTGGGAGCTTTTGTAGGTGATTTCTCCTGTCTCCTTTTCCTTTTTTTTTTTTTTATTATAATTAATTTGACCTTTAACATAACTTTAACATAATCTCTTTTGACTGAAAGCAATGCAATTTTGGAGTTAGCTCAAGCATTTATCAGTGCTTTACTGATGAAAACCACAATATAAATACTATGTAAACTGTAAGCAGATCCATAGAGGTAAACATTTAACAAGCAAACAGTCTTCAAGGATACTTGTATAAGACAGGGACAGGCACACAGGTGCTAAAATCTGCTCAGAAGTGCAAGGAGACCTGTGGGAGGCATCTATACACAGGGTAAGCAAGGATAGACCCTTTATGCAGCAACTCTAAGTTTCCCCTTTGCTCTTAGCATCTCATCAGACATCTCTGCCATTGTCTCGCCCCTTACCTCACACTTTGTCCTATCATTTCACTGGAACCCCACTAACTGCTACAGCTACAGTCTTTCTCAGACTGCAGACTTGCAGTCGGCATTGGCTCCTCAAAAACTCCCTGCATCCTTTCCCAGACTGGTTGGAAAGGCAGTCTGGAAAAGTTTTATGCTCATGGTAAAAGAGCATGGAGAACTGGGAGAGAAGTGCTACACTGCTGGGAAACTAATTGAGATGCCTCTCCTACCAACAACTCTTCCTCTCTAGTTCCTTGATTGTGGTACGGCTTACTCTCCCTCCATCTGCAGATCCCAATTCCTTGCTCCTCAGCTCTCCACCACCCACTTCACTTTCTGTTGCAACCCCAGTGGGTGAAGGGGGATGAGTCCAGCTTGATGGTCACGCAGATGCTCCCTGTTTACTGCCTGGGTCTGTGGGCTACCAGGTGAGCTATGGTGGTTCACTTCCTTACGTATTCACATGTCACGAAGGGTTGAAGAATTTAACACAAAGTGCAGAGGACTGAGAATTATTCCTTTTAACAACCTGGAATAATTTTTCAATTTATTCAAGCTGTTCTCTCTGCAAGTAAACTGAACAATTAAAGGGCATTCACTTATTTTTCATACACTGAATGTATGAATTTTTCATTACGTTCCAATACACATTTTTTCCCCCAGCTTTATTAACTGTCTAGTGTGAACTTTATTGTCTACACATTCATACGATTTAACTACCTGGTGTGTTTGAGGGAAATATTTTGCAGACTGTCTTCTCTTCCTCTCTGCACATATCTTGTTATTCTCTGAAAGGGAAAAGAGAAAGAAAGGGAAGAATAAATAATAATCAAAAAGCATGTTTCTTTTCAGACATCAGCACTCAGCAATCCACTGCAAACCATGCTGTGTACGATCTTGTAAAGCTTGATTGGAAACACGTTATTGTGTTAAAATGTATAGATCTCATCCTTCCCCCCTCCCTTAGAATTAAGTAAAACATAGGTCTCAAGGGGATATTGCCCTGGCAAACAGCTGTGTTTTTCGCTGAGGTTATTCTTTCCATAAAGTCTCAAAGATGTGAGTTCTTAAGACATTATTAAAGACAAAGTTGGAGTGCATAGGTTGGCAGTGTTATGGCCATTTCAGGTGAAAAAGACAGGACTTTTCAGACTACTCTCAGGGTGTGTGATGAAAACTATTTGTGAAATATCCCCATCATGAGTGCCCAGCTGCCTAACTCAGATCTATTGCAGCAGTTCAGGGATGAAATAGAGAGTGACCTGACCCGATTAAACCTTGACAGCGCCCTGCTACCAACAATACGCACGACCTAAGTGCTGCCTTCGTTCACAAGTGTGTGCACGCACTGTTAATGTCTTGGGCTGTGTTTACAAAGTCATTGAAGTCAGCATGATGTTGGACAGTGGCAGGAACAGTCTATTCCAATCTAATGCACAAAAAGACTGTCACACAGGAGGAGAAAGATTACATTTAGTTGCAGTGTAACTGTGAAAGTGGACTTTTTTTTTTTTTACTTCTGGAAAGCTACAGGGACATGGCATTCAAGCTATGACTGCCAGAGAAAGAGAGCAAGCACAGGTGGATTAGAGAGGTCTCAGGTCAGGGTTGTTGTGTCATGAGTGCAAGCCTTCCCTCTGGAGCTGGCAACTGATACGGTCCAGCCTTCTCCACCTTCCAATGCTAATGCACAGAGGCTTGTCTCACACAGAAAGGTATGTACCCCATTGAAAACCTAGCCCTGTGTGTTAGCAAGCAGGCAGAGAGAAAAAAAAAGGTTTCTGAAATAAATCCAGGTGGTAGTGTTGAGATTTTGGCATCAAATGTTTTTCTTGCGGCTGTTTAGGATGCTGGCATCTGGCTAATTAGGCAGCATCAGTGCTACAAGGACTTGGACTGTATAAACGTGGCATGCTTGGTCTAGGGCTGCTTGCATCTTGATCTAGGGCTGCTTGCTTTCCTATTGCCTGTCACTGTCTTCATTTTAATGTTTGTGACTTTTATTTTAATTATAAACAACTTCTGAAGTTTGACAAAAACCCCAAAGAATTTATAGGATTTGTTCCTCAAATGGTCCCTTTTCCATTTCTTAGATGCTTCATAGTACTGATTTGAGCTTCAATGTCTCTCAGGAGGGGGATGAAAGGAGTGTTTAATGACCAAAGAAAAGCCATCCTAAAATCACTGGATTTGTTTCAGACCACCTAATTCCAGCAAATTGAAACTTAGACTGTAATCACCTGTCACTGGTGATACTTCAGAACAGCAACCCTCAACCACATGCCAAACCCTGAAATCAGCTCAGCTCGTTTGGGACATGCATTTTGAAACAAAAAGTTTCCTAGCATCTTAAACAGGCAGTCTGAGTCAAACTGTCCTAAATGCTACTTAAAATAGTAGAAAAGTTTAAAGAAAAAAAGAATTGTGATTTATTATCCTGTCATAGCAATAATAATAATGTCTCTGACCCAAGTCCTTCTCCTAATCTAAGGTCCACCAAAAATGAGATGGGAGAAGGTGAGAGTTACATAGCAAAGCTGATGGTTTTTCAGATATTTACACTGGCATTAGCTTCTCTTTTTTGGTTAAGTATCACTGGCTGTTTTATACAGAGTCTTTGGAATTTACAAGGTGTCTCCCATTTGGCAGGATTATATCACACTTTATGAGGATCTTGGTACATTTTAAAATAATTTAATGACTCTTTGGAGATCAGTCTATAACAAAGTATCCACTCATTACCTTTAATATTTATATTACCATTTAGAAACATCAGCTGAGATGAGGATCTGCAGTGACAACTCATCTACTTACCTGTTGGAAGACACAAGTTTTAAACATTTTTGGTTAATACAGTGTTATCATTGCCATTTCATAGCAAAATAGCCCAAATAAGCTAGAGGTAGAACTAGGCACTGGATTTGTATCTTCTGTGTCATGCTTTGCAGAAATATTATTCCCATTCAGATGTATAAATTAATAGAACCTTTTCACTTGATGTGTAAATTCTCTGAGAACCTAAAACGAAGGTATTTCAAAGTCTGATTGCATATTTTAGAGTCAGTGTGAGGTAAAGAGGGGGAGAAAATGAGAAAAAACCCAACCAAACAAATTATATTAACTGGAAGACTTTACCTCTGACAGTTGTAGAACCTGTCTCTGACTCAGACACTGTCATGGATTGTCATGGTGTAGGGTCAGGGCAGCCCCCAGCCAGCTCAAACCAGGACATGGATGAACGAGTGTTTATGATTTAGGCAGACGATTTAGGCAGACATTGGGAAGTCTATTTGTATCACAGCATATGGTGAAATGAGCAATTTCCTACATGTGCTCAGGATAGGGCAAGAAGGGGTTTGTGAGTATTTAATTCTAGCCAATGCCACTCAGCCAAGGCTCCCACCTTCTGCAGGGCTGAGCATTCACTGGCCTTTGGAATTGATCTGTACAACCATCATAGGGCAATATTTGTTTTAGTTTTTTTTTTTTCCACTTGAGTTGCTCAGATGTAACTGAAGGCAAAATTTAATCTGAAGTATGTCTATTACTAAAAGTGATGTGTGCTGTGGAAAGAAGACTTTTATTTTTTTTCTTTTTTTCCTTATCTGAGGCTGAATCTGCAGGCTGGCAGTTGTAACAAAACCTTTTTTTTTGGTGCAAAATTAGTGAATTTCCCTTGGATGTCTCTGGGAGTAAGTAAACGTGGAGCCCTCTGAAGCCGTTTTTACAAAATCAATTTTAGAGTAGAAACATACTTTAACCCCAAAGTGGTATAAAAGACCCATTCCAAATTATACATACACTATCTGAATAGGGAAGTTGTACTCTAATTGTTGGATATAAGCTTGACTGCCTTTGAATTAACAGTTAAAGCTGTATTCATTAATCTAAACAGGGATGAGCAGGCAGACTGTCACAACATACCTCAGTTCAGTAGTCATGCAGAGCAGGTGAGAAAATGCTAACCATTTACAAAGTGAAGCAGCTGATCTACATCACCCTCATCTCTTAATGATGAAGAGTAAAAGGCAACCAACTGCAATATCCAGAGAAGATTTATGATATATCTGAAAGTCCAGACTCCCAACAGGCAATGTACATTTTTACAGTTACCTAGAATGATTAGACTGAATGCTTTAAAATGCTTTACCAACTCAAGAACTACTAAGCACATAATTCATAAATGTATTTTGGTTCATTTGTTTTAGTTACACTTCTGGGGAAAACCAAATAAAGTCCTTTGGGAAATAAGCACAAAATTCACTACTTTTGCAGAAAACATTGGGAACCATAATCTTAATTCAGAAAGAAAAGGACCTGACCCCAAATTTGGGATGAGGTAAAGTGTGATGCAAATTTTCTCTAAATAGGAGCTGATTAAGGGAATGACTTGGCTTCATATAACTAGGTTGAACCTAATTTTAGTGCCTAATGAATTTTTAATTTCCTCTTTATCTTTTTTGCATGTTTAAATGACAGGTTAAATGTTATCAGATTTGCCACTGAGAAATCTACATATTTAACTTCTAGATGGCATTGTTCTTGAATGGAAACTGCTATTGTGTATGAACTGTGACAGAAAAACTCTGGCAAGTCTTTCTGGCATAGTTTAAAATGTTACTGTCCTCAGTTGTCTGTCCTACTTCTCTGCAAGAGAGGTACCATTGCTCTCATGGAAGTTGATATAAAGGAACTACAACTGCTCCACCTGCTCTGCTTTAGATTCTGGCATTTTTTTTAAATCCTCCTTCATCAGCAGTATGAGCTAAAACCGGCCAGGCTGGGCTGCTTAACCTGTATCTTCTTTTTTTTTTTTTTTTTTTTTTTTGGAGACCTTATTACTGAGGTGATATCTGCCAGAAAAGAGGTGGGGGTTGGAGTTATCTGAATCAACAACATTTAAACACAGCTAGACTCATGTGAGCCAGCATATAAAAAACCAAAGATTTTTGGTTTTGCCTTAGTCTTGCCTACTGACAGTATTATAGAGTGGGACACAGTAGAGACAGCAATTCCACAGATAATCATTGTGAGATAGAGCATTCATCTGAAAGAAATTAAATTGTTTCTGCAAGTGTTTCTCAACTGGAAGTTCAGTCACAACCAGAAACATCTTGGAAATTGCTGATCATAACAGTCTTGTAAACATTACTTTTGAGAGGTCTGTGCTCATGCAAGTTGCCTTTCCAAATCACCTGGGAGAGGTCTTCAAGTGACCATTTCATCTTGCTTCCACTGAACCTTTGTGCTGAAGCAATACCTTTCAAGACTGATCCATATAGTGAGCCCTAATAAAAACCTTAATTGCTAGTTTCCTATCTGAATATTCCTTGATAACTAATCAGGGACTCTGAGCAGTACCAGTTGCACCATGCATATTTTTGTATGAAGCTCACCTGGGAAGAATCCAGAATATTGGTGGAGTTTACATATGGTGAAAGACAGATCTTGGCAATGAGATGAGGAATGAGGATCTCACACAGGGCAGAGTCAGGGATCATCTATGTGGAATCACCATTTCTTCAGTACAAACTAAATATTTTCTGTCTTCAATTTCCTTTGCAAGAGAGGCTTTGTAAAATTTGCTCTCACTGACAGAACTTTGTTTCTAGTTTCTCAGTGTAGCTGGATCTGGATAGCCTGGAGATAGACATTATATGAAAGAAATGAGGCTTTCTAATCTGAATAAAGCATTTATGAAGCTTTCATGAGAAAACCTATGCTTCTTCATAAGAAATTTGGATACATATCAGAAAGACTGCCTGCTTCTGAATGTTGAAATGACACAAGTAATATATATACTATGCTGTTTTCTGTTTTGAGATTAATAGCCCATAGTCAACATGCAGCCAATGATCTATTTTCATGTGCAGAAAAAGACGTCTTGCATGAAGCATAAGGCCTGAATAATCTTGATGCTTCTTGATTTTTTCCCCCAGAGGCATGAAATTCTCTTACTTAGCTGAAAAAAAAAATATTGAACCATGAGGCAGATGTGTTATTGATGTTATGCCATAGTTTATCTGAAATATCAAGCCTCTAATATGAGATTTTATGGACACTGGATTTACCTAATCACAGATGTGTTGGTATTTTCTCTATGACTTTTTGCAAACATCCCCCAAAACAGACTTATCTTCACTTGTCATGGAATGTAGTTCTGGAGTGTGCAGAAGACTATGCCGCCTGAAACACATTTCATTATGGCTGCTCCCTGGTTTCTTACATCATGTCACCAAAAATAATGTTTATTCTGATATTCAGCCAAGCTGAATGTTGTATACCTTGAGATGCCTGTGACATCTTTTAAGTATAGGTAGTTCAGGATCTCAGCATTTAGTCAATATAAATGCTTTGAATTAAAATTAGTAATTTATCTTGTAATCATTCATACTGGAATTAAAATAAAGTGAAGAGTGAGCAAAATGTTGTCTACTTGTTACACTTGTAAATTATGTTTATATATTTTTAATACTTGTTTACATTTCTCCTTTTGTTGTTGTTTTGTTGTTATTGTTCCAGAGTCAATCTGGGATTTACAAATCTGTGCATTTTCTGAGTGTGGTGACTGACCAATGTTCAGGACAAGAATGGTGAGCATGTCAGAATCTAGATAAAAACAGACATGCATTTGCTAAGTCTTATGAAATATCTTTATTTCTATGGATATGTTCCTTGGTCTCCATTTCTGCTTTAAGGGTACTCATATAGCTCATGAGACAACATAAAGGAAAAAAGAGAAAGTAACATCTAAGCTTATTTGTTTTGAAAAGAGTTAATTTCTTAAGTCAAACTCTAGGTTCTCAGCTGTACATTATATATTATCTTCATTAATCTACTGTAACAGAAAAGGATCAGTGGTGAAACATACTTATCCAAACATCGTATACACTTCTTAAGCATACTGGGTGAACACAGCATTTAGTACTCCCATTTGTATTCCTGCCCGTTAGTTGGAAAGTAGGCAACTGGGCTGGGCATGTTTACATGAAGACAGATGTGTAAGCAACTGCAATGCGCATTGCATACTTCAGAAAACTGGCAAATGAGTCAATTATTTGCTTGTATTCCCATGTAATTTTTAGAGATCTAGAAATACTATGTTGGTATAGATTTTGATTTGCAAACTGAATGGTGAGTGGATGATGGATTCCATGCTGTGCTTGGACACGGTTCCCAGCTCCCTCCTACTTTGTGAGAAATTACTGCAATCATAAACCCACCACATAATGAAGACTTCAGTAGAAGCAGGAAACACTACCACACCAGGAATTTGCAGGACATCTGGTAAATCTACAACATTATCACAAACATCATGGCCAACAGTATGAGCTGTAGCAACAGTAGATTCATTCTCCAAATGTTCCAACTGAGAAAGCTACTCAGACCATTCCCACTATACACCAGATGGTTGACTGGTAAGCCAATATTTTCTTTATACACAGAAGCTTACTCCTCCATCATTAGGAAACATTTTGCATAGGGATTACATATTTTATTAGAGTCATGGTTTTCTCTGGCCCATATTCTACTGAAGAAATATATATACTGTACAACACATAGCATAATATGGGCAACACTTAAGATATTGGAAGAAGTGTCTCATTCATTTATTCTGATGCCATTCACAGATATATGTGAAACCTCTGTGGCAAACTGCACTCCTTTCATTTTAAATGGTAGTAAACATATTTTAAGTGAGCTACAATGCACTAAATTGTATTAAATGACACAATATCAAATCTACATTAAAATGAATCCGTCTGTAATACAACAGTGACAGAGAGCCACAAAACTAGCCTAGTGATATAGTAACTCAGTCTAGTGATAATTTATCTTCAAGTAATTAGCATAGCATAACTTCTAGGGCCTAGTCAAGCTAAACTATGTTCAGAATCAGTGGAAGTTTTGTCTTATTAAATATGTACTTCAGATAAAATTTGAGATTAGAAAGCTGAATTGACTTTGTGATTTGATTTATCAAGTGAATTTTAGTACTAGATTCAAGCAAAGATTTGAAATTAAGCCTAGATTGATTAGCCTAGATGTTGGGAACATGGCATTTGCTTCGTTCTACATCCCTAGTAAAACTCAAGAGACTTGGTAGATATTGATAGCTACATTCTCTGAAGTGACCATACCTTTTGAATATTACTGTTCAAAATATGCACAGGGCGAGTTGGGTTTTTTTCTGAAACCACTCTTTCCAGCAGTTAGAAGGGGCAGGCTGGTCATTGTGACTGGATAATGTAGTGACATACTTCAGTCAGCACTCCTACACCTGTGTGTGTTCACTCAATAAAATGTCTGAATGGACACCTATGTACTTATTTTGTTCAGAACTTACGCTTCATTACAGCTTTCCAAATTTTTCAACTTCTCCACTTCATCTCTTTAATCCCTGATTGTGCACAGTCACATTTATTTGCTTAAGAACAGAAATACCACTGAAGGCAACAGAGCTCATGTATGTAAAATTTTAAGTATGTTTTCAGGATTTAGTATTAAACTCTAAATCTGAGATCTCTGACTTTGGAAGTCCAAGAGCTTCATGACCTTTCAAGCATGGATTATCCTTATTTTCTACTGAAATAGTGCTGAACATTCTGCTTGTGTTTAGGAATAACACAGGCTCTCTAGGGGAGTGCTGGCTTGCTTTGGATGGTATTTGATTTCAAAAGATGAATAACAGAGATGATATAGAAGACTCTTCAGGCTGGATCAGTCCAGACAAAGTAGTTAAAATCCTGGTCTCAATAAAGTAAATGGCAGCTATGCCCTGTGACTTTAACTGTCAGTGAAGAGAAACGACTGTGTAATTGCTAAAATCTGATACTGAGCTAGTAGCAAAGAAACTACATTTCATGGTAACAGAAATGTTTGGGTTTTTTTAGAAGAAAACAAACAAGCAAAGCAACAGAAGAAAGCAGGCTAATGCCTTATAACAGGATTTAACTGAGAGAGTTAATTCTGGTCATAGTTTACTGAAAAAAGAAAGAAACCCCCCCTCACTTTTCTATCATGTCAACTGAAATGCAGTTTTCCGCAATGATAGACTTGCCTACATCTATCACAAGGTAAACAATATGTGCTAAAAACATAAAGAGTTATTTTTCGTTTATTCTTATCTCAGGGAAACAGTCCACTGACAGAAGTGCCTTTTGTCTGGAAGAGATTTGGTTGTGTTTCACCCTAAACTAAGGCAAAAATAGAAGTGTATTAGAGAAGCTTTGAGTGCCAGTAGCAGTGGAATTCGGCCATTATTTTGCTCTCTAACACATAAATACAACTTACTGATGCCAAATACTAACCTGTAGATTTGCAATTCCTTGAAAGTAACTTACCAGCTTTGTCAAGAGTTAAAAAGTCATTAATGACAGGTATTTGCAGAAAGAAAAGGAGAAAAAGACATTAACCTAGGAGACCTGATTTTGACAAAACTGAATGATAGGAAGCATTATTCCTGGAGGGATAATTCCTGGGAGTTGTTAAGTGTAACATCAGTCTGAAATTAGCAGAGTGGTATTCTAAGTTAAAGGTGTGTGTGTGTGTTTTGTTTTGCTTTAGTCTCTTGAAGAATTGGGTCTCTTCATACCAAACTTCCAAAAGTTTGGGCAGGTATTGGGTAAAGAATATCCAAGGCAAAGCTGTCACATCTTGATGTCTGACGGTTGTCATCTGTCTCCAGTGGATGAAGTTTAGAAGAATAATAATGGAGCCTAACAGTTAAGTTCCTCTTGCAACACCTTGTATGAGTGTGAATTGCTCATACTGGCATGTCTAGGGACACCCTTAATTAACTGAACAAATATTTTTTTTTGGCTTATCTCCATCATCTGTAGAATTAATTTTCAATTGTACATGGTTACATAGTGAAGTAAAAGAGTAAAAATTCCCATTTGGCAGTTTTTATACTTCATTTTATAAGGTATTAAATCATAAATCATCTGTAGGTATATAAGCTATAGCATCATAATGACACAAATTTTTAAGACTGGAGTATTAACATATGTACATGGCAGATTTGGCTAAATCATCTGAATATACTTATATAAATATGATGTACTCTGCACTGGAAAGAGCAAAATAAATTTAATGGAGCCACTTCTTAAATTTAAAGAGCGAATTTGTGTTGGTAGTATAGTAATAAAAAAATAAATAAATTACTTTGCCACTCCCTGTAACCGGAATATAATGAAATTGAGTTGCATATCTACCTTCGTCCTTAGCTTAATTACAGCCTTTGACACCTTCTTAAAACACTCCTTATTTCTAGCCTTTCACCTTCTCCATGCAATATCTTAATTACTCTTTCAAATAGATTAAGTATGACTGCCTTGACCTGCTTTTCTCTGCATTCCTCATACTTTTTCTAAAGCTTCATTAAATTTCTGATCACATTTTCCTTTTCAGTATTCTTTTGTTATGTATTTTTATTGTTCATTATTTGTTTACCAGTTATTTTTCTGGCTGCAATTCCACTACCTTTTTTTACTTTGTTAGATGCAGGATTTTGTTAGGGAATATCCCTTTAAGAGAGCAACAGACACAAATTTAATTTACTATTTTTACATCAGTCACTCTCAACATCTTCATTGTCACCTCGCCCTTCATGAAATTTGCCTTGTCTCCTTTAACCCTCCCTTGAAGTGCAGTGGAAATAACAATTCCTTAGTCTTCTTCTGATACCATGTTGGCTGCCAGTTCCTTGCAAGTGCAACGAACAAAACTCATTGACATGTTTTACAACTGTGGATGTCATTTTAGACCCTCTTTCTCTCTTGTTTTGTGCAAAACCAAACATCTTTTCAGTGTATTGATACAAATGTTATTGATGCTTCTATAAAATGTGTAAGGTCCTTCTGTTTCTGAACAGATATTGAAAATATCCCTCCTACACAATTTAAACAGTTTTAGTTCTTGTTATTTCTTAATTTCTGAATTCTTTAAGAAGCAATTTTTTTTTTTTTTTTTCTGCAACAGGTTCAATCACATCATTTTCCTCAACAACAATTTTCTGGTTTGGGGTTCTATTGACTCTGCCTCTATGTCTCCTTCAGATTTTTTTTTCTCCTAATCTTTACTGAGCCTAATCTTACCCAAATTTTTAGGTGTATGGTGGAGGATGAGTAAACATGTTGTTTGGTTATACCAGTACCAGGTTTGTACAGGTAGCTGAGATCCTAGCACCCAGGTCTCACAGTTTAAGGGTGAGTGCTATAACTACCTAATGAAAGAATGCAACTGCTGAGAGAGCAAGATACACTTTGAATATTATTTTTGCAGAGGTGTTATTTTTCAGTTCAGATATCTAGCTAAAGGAAGTAAACAACAGTTTGCTAACTGTTGTAATTCTCAATTGGATAAGTTAATTTTCCCAATTTTGTGTATTTGATCCCATGGCATTTAATTCGGTGTTATGTATTATGCTGCCAAAAAAAAATGCGTAAACCATTCTGCTTAAATAATTAAGTTAGTCATACTAGATCTGCACTCTTAACCTTAAAAATCTTCTTCTAAAAACTTAAAGCTCTTTTTTTTCAAAACAGCCTTACAGACTAGCTCTTGTCATTGTGATACCAGACAGATTTAATATTCCTCCCATCTTTTCAGAACCATTTCTTGTCCCATTGTCTCATCTTATTTCAGTTACTTAATTGTTTGAAAGAGGGGTTCTAGACAATGGTTAGAGGTGGGCATAGATTTCCAGATGTTTTCCAGATGAAAAAGGGTTATTAAGTTAGAAAGACTCAGTAGAGAGGTAAACTTGACAATTAGTTTACAGTGGGTCTTTAACTACCAGTCAGATCAGTTACAGAATCACAGAATCATTGGAGTTGGAAAGGTCCTCTAGAGATATCTAGTCCAACCCCCCCATCAAAACAGGTTTGCCTATAACACATTACAGAGGATTGCATCCAGGTGAGTTTTGAATATCTCCAGATAAAAAGACTGCACCACCTCCCCCAGACAGTCTGTTCTGGGACTTCATCACCCTCACAGTAAATAATCTTTTCCTCATATTTAGATGGAACATGCTGTGTTTCAGCTTATGCCTGTTGCACTTTGTTCTGTCACTGGATAACACTGAAAAGAGTCCAGATCCATCCTCCTTGCACCCACCCTTTAGATATTTATAGATCTTGATAAAGTCTTCTTTCAGTCTTCTCCAGGCTAAACAGCCCCAGGTCTCTCTGACTTTCCTCATAAGGGTTCCAGTCCTCTAATCTTTTCAGCCCTCCACTGGACTCTCTCCAGTAGTTCCCTGTCCCTCTTGAATTGGGGAGCCCAGAACTGGACACAGTATTCCAGATGTGGCCTCACCAGGGCAGAGGAGGAGGGCCTAGATTTACTGGTTACACTCTTCCTAATGCACCACAGGCATTGGCCTTCTTGGCCACAAGGGCACATTGCCAGCTCATGGTTAACTTATTTTCTACCAGGACTTGAAGACCCTTCTCCTCAGGGCTGCTTTCCAGTAGGTCAATCTTTAACTTATATTGATTCATAGGGTTGTTCCTCCCCAGGTGAAGGACCCTACTCTTGCTGAACCTCATGAAGTTCCTCTGTGTCCAACACTCAAGCCTGTCTGGGTCACTCTGAATGACAGCACAGTCCTCATGTGTGTCAGCCACTCCTTCCAGTTTTGGGAGGATACTTGCTGAGGACACACTCTGTCCTCTTGCCTAGGTCATTGATGACTATGTTAAATAAGACCTGGGTACACCGGGTCACCCCTGGGAAACACTGCTGGTTACAGCCTCCAGGTCAACCCTGAACCATTGATCACAACCCTCTGAGCTTTATAACTCAATCAGCTTTCAATCCACTTCACTGTCCACTCATCCACTTCATGAGTTTCCTTATGAGGAGCGTATGGGACACAGTGTCGAAAGCCTTGCTGAAGTCAAGGTAGATGACACTGACTGCTCTCCCACCATCTAACCAGCTAGTTATGACATGATAGAAGGCTATCAGACTGGTCAAGCATCATTTCCTTGGTGAATCCAGGATGACATCTCCCAATAACTTTCTATTCTTCCACATGTTTTGACATGACAAACAGAATAATTTGTTCCATTACCTTTCTAGGGACAGAGACTAACCAATCTGTATTTTCCTGGATCATCCTTCTTGCCCTCTTTAAAGACTGGAGTGACATTGGCTTTTCTCCAGTCCACAGGCACCTTACTTTTCTCCATGATCTTTCAAAGATGATGGAGAGTGGCACAGCAATAATACTTGCCAGTTCTCTTAGCACTCATGGATCTCTCCCATTGGGGCACATGGATTTATGGATATATGGTTTGGCTGAGTGGCCTCTAACCTGGTCCTCCTCTTCCAAGGGGAAAGTTAAAAATAATCATGCTGAGATATTAAAATTCTTTAAATTATTCTGGTAATGGTACTATGGTAATGGTTCCAACTCAACTAGCATGCTTTGTTTCTCCATGGGGCTAATGACCTTAGAGGTAACTCTGAGATGCATTGTGTCATACATACACTAACTTTCTATCTATAACTCTTCTAGCAGATAAGACTAGACCAATGCACAAGACAGAAGCACTGGTAGATGATTCTGTGTACTGTTTAAGAGGTAACATTTTGGCTTGGGCCAGTTTGCACTTGCTAGAAAATGCCCAGAGACAGTCTGTTCCTAACAGGGAGTGCTGTATCTTGTATTCAGGAACAAAGAATGTGAATATAATTTCTTTAATGATGTACCTTGGACTCTGCTGGTAGCCTAGCTGGACCTTCACAGTACAGCATTTGGAAGACATGCTATTAATAACCTTGTAAAATTCCACCATTGGGCACTCCTGAACACGTTACTGACTTGGACAATAGACATATCCCTTTACCATGAGAAGCCACAGACAGAAAAAAAGACCTTGGTATTCCCACACTGGTGTCATAATTCATATACCATAACAGCAGATGATTACTGAGGGGAAAAGAAGTGCTGACTATTTAACAACTTTAACAACAATATAAACTCATAGGTTTAAAATGGAGATCCTGGAAATGATATAATTATTTTACCTGAGACTCTGAGGTTCCTATTGAAAACTTTCATGGCATCTGGGTCTGATGTAAGTTTCCCAGGCCAAGACATAAACCTTGTGATGGCTAATTGGGAAACTACATATATTAGCGTGACCATATCACTGTTATGTGGTCTTCTCACATCTCAGATCCTGCTGTCACTAGAAGATAGGGAATTTTGCATATTATTGTCACCTCTTTTTTTTTTTTTTTGAGAGGGAATGATTTTGTGGGGAAGTTGATTTTGTTATGAGATTGCACAGCAGAGGAGGGATGAGTGATAAAAGAAATTATATTCCTTGGAAACCAGGGGAGAACTATGAGTTCTCTTATTTAGGACTTATTAGGACTGAGGCAAAAAGTCAAAATTGAGCCTCGATCTCTAAGTGTCAGTCTAACCTGATAAGGAGTTTTAGGAAGTCTCTTTGACTCAATGCTTCTCCAACTAATAACTTTTCTTGCAAATAGCTTAGCTTGTTTTCCTAAACCAAATGTGAATAACCTCCAATAGAGTCATTTGGAAGGTAATTCTAACTGTCTTTATTTATATTTGTATAGATTGGCTTCATGGCAGGATATCTTACAATAAAATGCAGCATAATAACTATCTACTAATGATACTTTGACTTGAAATATCGCCAGGAAGTTTAAATTGGTATCCACCTATTTTTAGCAGAAATAGCTGCAAACAGTTCACAAAATAAGCCCCAGCTGTAATAACAAGAAAAAAAGACATAAACCAAATGCTCACCACGGGTGAATTTCCACCTACTCTTCACAAATAGAATGAGATAATAAACAGTGGGAGGCTGGCCTGTCTCTAATTTTAATTGTTTTATTTTTCAGTTCACAGCCTGATTAGATTGAGAATGGTAGGCAGGTATAATTTAATTTTAGCACTGACCCCCTACAGGATGGATTACAAAAGTGATGAGCCCTGGTAAGAATAGACTGTTTAGTAGTTCATGTGCATTCAAAGAACTTGTTACACAATTTATCTTCTTCAACTTCTTTTTGCAGTGAAACTTCAGTTTGAAGTTCACCAAGTACCATGACATAAACCAAGCACTGGTATCAGCATACAGATCTCCTTTACGGATTTCACAGTGTTCCAAAGAAGTTTTCCCTTATGTACAGTATGATATATTTATATCATTGGCACCATCTTATGAGCAGATTGTTGACACATTTTATGGATTTGTAGGGAAAATAAAATATGGAGAACAATAATTCCATATCTGAAAGTGAAATGTGACTTCCATTGTGAATATGATTCAGAACTTCCATCCAAAGGCTTACCTGACAGAACATGAGTCTCACCTGGGATTTTTTCTATTAAATTTTAGAATTATTCAGTTATGTATTCCTAAAGCTGATATAATGGAAACAGTTTCTTGTTTTAACTTAAAAGTAGGAAGTAAAGCAAGCTGTTTCTGATTAAGTTGAAGTATCTACTACAGTTAAAGAAATCTTCTGATAGTTTTTTTTTCTTTGATAGTTCACAGTTATATGTCAATTCTTTTACTGGATTCTCATGAGTGACGATACAATATTAGCTGTTCTATTCCACCATGTGCTTGACTCAATACCTTCACCATCTGGTACCCTCCAAAGTACACTTATTATTCTGGACATTAATAAATCCATTGAAAGACAAGAGGCGAGTGAAGAAGACAGACTCTACAGAGGTAATAAAAAAGGAAGTGTGAAAATTCATTGAACTAGCAGCACTTTGCAGGTCCTGCAAACAGTTCAAGCTCCTGCTATGTGTGTAAATTATTTTTGCATTTGAAAACAGGATAAAACTGTACTAAGCATAACAACTATTGTAACATTTTTTTTATTTCCCTCCACTTCTGACCTGCTGAGATCTGTACTTGAGCACATGAATGAACTCACATCTGCCATACATACAGAATTTGTCTGCAGAGAATGACTTAAATACTATGAATTGGTTTAGAATGAGAATTACTTGAATGAAAATTAATTACAAATTCCCAAGACACCTTAGCTACAAAAAGCTAATTTATGTAATTTTTTCGTAACAGGACAACTTGTCTGTGTGTGTTCAGGAGCAGAGATTAAAGCAAGTGAAGACCCTAGAATGTACCCAATACCATCCATATATGTGCAGCACAGCATGACATATAGTGTATATGAACTGGAAACAATTTCAAATGGTGACAGAGATCTGAAGAGCTAAAGCACTCTACAGTTTGACTAATCTGCCAATATCTCAAATAAAAGCTTTGACAGAGTTGTTGCCACAGTGCACAGATAAAAAGTGTTCTAGAATAAGCCTGGGTTATTTTATTTTTTACATTTAAAAGTCACTAAAAAGAGTTTCCTTTCCTTTAGACTGCACATTTAATTAACTTGCTTACCTACTGCCATGTAACTTCTAGCAGTGTTCAGGTCTGAATTTTCTTCTGCTACTGTTTCTTCTTGGTTTTGCATTTGTACAGTAAACAACCCTGTTCTCACCTCACAGATTATTTGGCAGAAAGAAATGAGAGTGATTTTATTCAGTAGCAAAGTGAACTTCTGTAAACATTTGGTTTCATCTGAGACATTTCCATATCCCGAATACACAGCTATCAGAGGCTGAATACATTGTACAGGCACTGAAATGTAAAGATGGGGTTGACAATATGCTTGAACTCATACCTTTGGGAAAATAAGGTCCAATGCAATAAATTAAAGATAGATTCAGGCTACATTTTGAATTTCCTTGGAGACATGCCTTCAGCAAAGAAATGGAGGAACGCCTGCATGAAAACCTTGGAGGGGACAGAGCTGTTAAGAACTGATAGCTAAACAAGGAAAAGTGATAGCTAAAATATGCATATAAGGTAACACTGTTTAGATTCCTTTACACACAGTTTTTAAAAAATGTTCTTACCATTCCTTCACTTCCATGTAGATGTGCCCCTAATTCTTTTACTGAGATGGCGATGAACTGGTGGCTGCATCAGGTTTGTAATTTCTGGTTATATATCCCTTTGGATTTGGCTTACATTCTTAGTGGTTTACACTCATCCTTCCTCTCTATGTGGGACTTTATTAGCCTTAAGATCTTAATCTATTGATCATACAGAAAGCCTTTGAAGACTGTGGGCATCCCCAGCAAGCATGCATGTCTGGCTTTCCTCTGTCTGGAAGGAGGAAGGATGGACATGGTAGTGTGGCTGTGAACCCCATAGGATCCTTTAACTGCAGCCTGGGCTCAGCTGCTGCCTAGTTCTTCTTGGGGACATGGCCTCAGGACAAAGTGTGGACACAGCCTATAAGAAGAGAACATCAGCAGTGATATTAACAGGACAAAAAAAAAAATAATAAAGAAAAAAGAAAGGAACTTAACTGAGAATCTTAGAATCTGTGACAGCCCTGGTGGAGAAGGTACCCTGCTGTATTGTCTGAATGCCAATAGAAGATTGTTACACTCACAAATGGTGTTGGGCACACACAGCCTTACTGAGTCTACACCATGCTGTGGTTTTTTGGAGTGAGTCTTACACATGTCAATCCAGTCCTGGGGTTCAAGGAGGAGGCAGTGAGCTACCTATCCATTTAGGAGGCTTTCTGGGGCTCAGTTGACCTATGAAAGGTGGCGTCAAATCACTGTCAGTTTTAGTATTCAGAGTGGCTTACATCTTGCTGCAGAAATGTTCCTTTCCCTCCAGGAAAGATAACCATAGGACACTGTGGCAGCTGCTGCTCCAGGCATCAGCCTTCACACAGCTTTTGTTTTTTAGGGGGCTACAAACATGCAAAAAATAACCTTTGGACTGGAGGTAACCGGGCTGGTGGAATCCTGCCTGTTTTGTGGAGCAAAACTTTAATCAAAATGATTGATTATCTCAGGTAGTGAGGAATGCTTTGTGTTCCTGTTTCCTAAATGCAAGGTCTTAACTCCTTGCCTGCCTTAGTGCTGCTAAAGTGTACTTCCTTTAGGATTTTATTTATTCTGCTCTTGAGGGACTATTTTGCTAATGACCTTTACAAAGGGAGATTTTTTTTCTTTTTACAATATTCTTTGAAAATAGATTTCCTCTTATTTAGGGATTGCTACTAGAAATCTTCTTTCTTTGCCATAACAAAGCTGCCAGTGACTCTATCAGATCATTCCCTTGCTTCTTCTGAAGACTTGCTTTGTTCAAGCTGAATTGTATGACTGACAATCTCAGTCCATCTGTGCTCTTTAAAATGCTGCAATATGCTGTTAAAGAGAGATACTATTTCTGCTGCCACAGTCACATTTAATAAGGCCATGGGAGACATTCAAAACCATGCAACAATGTTGATTCCTAGAGGTTTTTTTGAGGAGGAAGCAGAGTGCACCTAAAGAATTGCTGATTAATTCCAACAGATGCCATTTTCCATGGAGGTACCCTACACCCAGCGGGCATCCTAATAATAGTAGCAAAAGGTTAAGCCAAAGAATGAGGAAATATTCAATCCATACAGCCGTTGGACAGGTTTCCACATTTGCTTTTACACATCTTCTCTGTAATTTTTCAGAAATAATACTTCTCAGACTATGGCAGTATATGCTCTATGTGTGACATACCAGTTTTCTTACTGTAAGTAGCCTATGCTTATTTCAGCCCAGATGAAAAGCATTAGTTTTTCAAAAGAGGAGTTGATTTTAAAATGTGTTCATTCTGATGGAGAAACTCTTTTATATAAAGCCAGGCTGAACAAGTTGCAAATGTGAGGTAAGTTGCCTGTCTTTGGAACTCAGCAGTCTAGACCTGAATCATATTTTTTGCTAGTGATAGCTTTGGAAAAAAAAAGGCATATAGGCTTTCTATTGTGCCATCCCTTTGTCCCATCATTTAAGAAGTGTCCTTCGACTTTGGCGACACAGTAGTATGAGGGAGATGAGTTACAGTGGTGTTAGCATGAGGCAGGGGGCCTTGAACTCCAGCTTTCTAATCATGCTTCTGAGAGGAATCAAACCAAATTAAAAACATCTCTGGGCTAGATAGTGCATACGTCACTGCTTTGTCTTAGAAGTAGTGCTGAGGTGTGCAGCCCAGAAGGAGTTCCTGGAGGCAATGTGCTGTCATTCAAACCAGCACAGATGCTGTTTAACTCCAGCAAGCAGCCTGATATGGGACTCTGAGGATGGTCTGTGTCCCCGGTGTCTTTGGCAGCAATACTGCAGCTGCTTCCTCCACACTTTTGGAGAGGGAACAGAGGGAACAGCATGCGTTTGCCCCAGAACAATGCATTAGGCACAGTCTTTTCAGTACTTTTTCTGTTCCCTTACCCTTTTCTCATCCTCTGCCTTTGTCTCCCACTGGCCCCATCACTTACACCCACACACAGACTTAAAACAGTGCTTACATTACTCTGGAGTTTCAGCTTCTGGCTCAGAGCTTCTGCCATGGTCGAAAGCACGAAGCACATCTGAGGATTTGCACTGTAAAGGAGGAATCAAGCTAGTCTTGCACTCTCTTAATCTGTGGTTCAGTGCCTGGCTGATACCCTTGGGTACATAGGAGTAATCTGCAGGCAAACAGCTTTAACTAACTTGCAGCAGATGTGAACAGCAGCAAGGGCAGATGGACATTGCCAGTGCATGAGGAGACTTTGGATTCTGCCCAACAAGAACTTCTCTCCCAGTTGTATGTCACTGGAGGATCCCAGTCAGCTCTGGTGATTCTTCTGTGTGCTGGCTGCAGCAGAACCAGGATTTGAAGCAATGCGTTAGCTCTCCTTTTCATGATTATAATGCATTAGACTGAACAGCTCTAGGACACAACTTTAAGATGCAAGAACATTATACTTAGGCGCTATGTTTAATTCATGTATGAGCTTGCAAATGTGACAGGCAGGTTTCATTGTCAAAAGGACAATGATGTTGTGCTCTGAGTTCTAATTGGGGAGCAGTAACCTGAAATGTTCATATACATTGCATATCTACCTGAAAATTCCAAAGGTTATGAGTGCTTACTTCTACTTACAAAGGTTTAATTAGCCACTACTTAAATGGAAATCAGGGTATGTAAACAGATATTTGCAAGAGCAGGTTCAGCTCTGTATTCATTTGTGTTGAGTTGCTGTACAAGGTAAATAAATCTAATAACTTCTAAATATAGCAAGTGTGATGTGGTAGAACAGAAGGGAATAGAAATATTTAGGAATCTGTTTTCCATATCATCTAAGAAAGGAATGGACTCATGTCCTAAATTGAGACTCTGCTCTAAATGAAAAAAATAAATAAATAAAAATTTTCATGTATTGCAGATATTACATTTGGGATAAAACTTAAATACCTGCATTTTTGTTCTAGTCCTGACTTTAAAAAAAACCCCAAACCTTGGAAGGGATGAAGAACATAGGCTGCATTTTGCTACCTTTATTTTCCTTGTATTTGAATGTAAGTTTCAGCAGGATTAATCACTAAGCATTGCTAGGAGTGAACAAAAAAATATCAAAATATGGCCTTTTGAAACTACTTATAATCTAAGTGGAGTCAGAAGGTCTTCATGATATTTCAAGAACGAATTTGCAAAAGAGGCCTATTTCGTTCGCTAGATCTGAGATGAGCCTCTAGCACTGAGTGTTTGATTGCAGCTCTGAAAATTGCCTGTTAATCACTGATGTGGATATAGTACCACTGGATGGGAAAGTGCTCATCCTCCTTTATCTTTACTTCTGGATTTTCCTCATAACATCTATTTAGATGAATAAGTCCTAGAAAACAGTTGTGTTTCCTTGGCTCCTACTTTCCTTGAGAGCTTACACTGGCCTGGTATATGTATTATTTACACTTAGAGCCTGATGTGTAAGTGGAAATGGACTTAAGTTGACAGAGTAAGGGTTAACCGAAGTGATTTAAAAAAAAAAAAAAAAGAGGTACAACTTAAAAATTTACAGCCTCAGGCCATTTTGTCTCAGCAGCTCTTTCATTATTCCAAGACTCACCCTCTGGGCTTTCAGCTGCCCTGACTGAGGCTGGATGCTGAACAGTGACAACTCTCAGAATTTCCTGTTGGAGACAAATGAAAGCAACTTCCATCTCACCTGCTGGACATAGTGGTCACCCCAAGTGGAAAGAAATTAGAAGCTTTCTCTCTGCTGATATATTTATATCCAGAGATACATTTTTTTTTTCACATTTTTTTCAGCGCTTGGAGAGTTCTGCTTAAAACTCAGGTGTTTCTGATGCCTCTGGTCAGAACTAACTTGATGCCAGTTATTTTGACTAGGGTAGGGGAGAAATCTGTGCTTGAATCAAGAGATCATGAGTCACTATTTATATATTTAATGTCCCTTTTCTCTGCCTTATTTTCAGAAAGGTTTTAAGTAGTTCACTTATGCACTCAAGCTCCTTTTATTCCTACTGCAGATCTAAGAAAAATTGTTTTCCCAAGCAGACTGTGAAAAGAGACATACATTTCATCATACATCTCTGACTATTTTCAAAGCACATTTTCAGAGAAAAGTTAGTATTTCAAAACCTGTTTCATTAAAAAGACTTGTTAATAAGGTAAGGGCATGTTCTGCCTGAAAAACAAGACTCTTCATTTTTAATAATGGACAAACAGCATCATAAGTCTATGAAGATAAATTTAACCATTAGAATAACAATATGGAGGCTTTAGAAGCAAGCAGCTTTTTAAAAATTCAAACTTAGTCAAATTTTTTTTGACTACTCTATAGTCAAATGAAGGCTCCCACTCTAGGAAGATAATTTAGTGTACCTTCTAATAATTCACTATGTCTTCAGTGTCGCTACTCAGACATTTAGAATGAGGCGGTGCTTAAGCTTGCTGAATCAGAGTAAGAAATAGAAAGTGGGTTGCCATGTGTTTCATTAAGTGTCTGCAGAGTCTGTGGCACCATTGAGAATGTCTCCTAATAAGATTGAGCCCCCTTCTCCCCTTCATTCACCCATTAAATAGAGAGGAAATGTTATTATGCTGCAGTCTAATTTTCCAATACACTTCAGAAAGCATTTATGTGATGTGTTTCTTACCATTTTAACCTTTTAAAGCATAATGGGTACCACAGTTACTCTCTTTTAAACAAAGTCTTGCTAGCATTAAACACACAAAAGAAGACAAATTTGTGTCCCTTCTCAAGAAATAAACACGGGAGGCTAGTGAAATACATTAATACACTCTCAATTAGCACACTCATTAAGAAGTGTTCCGAGCAAACTAATGAATTTTTGCTTCTTGCACAAGATAAAATTTACAATGGAAAATGAGTAAGTATAGATGGTGTATGTCACAGAATTACAGAGCTGTGTGAATGGCTCTAATAAAAACCATTTTCCCCCTGCTCAGAAATGATGGATTTTATTCTGCTGAACTTGAATAATAGCGTTCGCTGTAATGCACTCCTTAGCCCTCTAAGTGGCTAGTAAAAATTAATCTTCATCAGCAATGAGCAGTACTGGGCTGATTCTTCTGCTCTAAGATTGAATTACTCAGACTTTAAGTCCTTGTAAAAGGAATGGAATATGCTACATCCTGTTTACCAGGTGTTTCAGGAGCAATCAGCATGAAGGCACGGAAATGTAATCATCAAAAAAATATGAAGACATGCTGTGAAAAACCAGGGGCATTTTAATTCATAACATTAATTTACAGAGAGTCTTTTTTATTATTATCCTTTTGGTTTATATTAATAATATAATAAATTTGAATATGAAGCAATTACTCTCATGCATTTGCCTACTATAATTGCTAATATAATCTAACATAACATGTTCTTTTAAAGAAATTGAGGGTGACCTTAGTCTCTTGGATCTGTACTGTAATGGTAGTATGAAAATGCTTATGTCTTGTCAGTACATGGAGCTTAGGATATCTCTGCTCCTGTTCTATGCACCTCTGTTGAGGTTAGAAGGGATAAATATGACTTTGTGCACAGAGAAGAGGAGAAACCGTGGCTCTTGGTGACATCCTTCCATGGCACACTGAAATAATGGTGATTACACACTATATAGTGAATATCAAGGAAAACAGAGACAAATGTATTCTGAAGCTAATGTGATAATGACATTATTTGAATGGATTTTTTGCTGTTAAGATCAGTGCTGTCTTACACATTGTTCATACATTAGAAAGAAAAGGGGACAAGCTATGTGAGTTTTTAATTTAAAACACTGTAATCAGAGCTGGATGTCCAGGTTCATAAGGTGGTTGCACCATGATGATTTGCATAGTTCAGCCTGTTTCTGGCTCGTGTCATACTGCTGAGTGTGAATGAGCATATCTTAGCTGATTGGGATGGGATGGCAGAAGGGAAGGGAGTAAGTAAGGTAAGAAAGAGGCCGCAGTGGACTTACATAACCAATAAAGTGGGGTTGTTATTTTTTTACAGCTGCTTGTATAGAAGGGTACAGGACATAAAAAGCCATTAGTTGAGTAAGTTCGTCTGTGAATGTGTTTGTGAAAGACAAATAATTCATCTAGGATTTATCATTACTGTTTTCAGCTGATTTAGTTTTCCAGCTTTCTTCTGCTTAAATAAAAATATCCTTTAGAATGTCAAGCTTGAAGAAAGAGAGGGATTTATTATTGATACAACAGCTTTTAAGAACAAAGAAAATTAAGCAGATTTAAAAGTACATACAACGATATGCATGCTACCAAAATCTTCTGCCCTAATTGCTATATTGTGTCCACTGGGTAGTTAGCTGTGCTCTGTATCTTATGTATAAAGACAAATAACCAATATACCAGTCTGATGTCTCATTAATAGTATCTGTCTCAGAATTTCTAGTTATTCTGTTTCCAACAATCATGTTTTTCAGTTCTGTAAAACCTTTCTCCTTCTCACTTCTTCTGGAAAAATAAGGAGGGGGGAGAAAGTCTCTATGAATTTTCTCAATTTCACTAAAAAAGACTGTCTCTTCTGCCATCACTGATATGGTTATTGTGAAATGTTCTGTAGTTATAATGGACTTGTTCCAGAAGTTTCACTGAGCTAGTCCAATCCCTAATCCCTGCTCTAAATTGTTTATTTTGGTGCCACATCACAAAATTAATCTTTCCATTTGCTTTGCACTGAATCATTTAACAGTGTGTGAATCCATATAAAGAGCCATGAGGCAAAGCTTTTGATAAAAGTTAGCTGGAACTAAACCAGCCTGCATATCTTATTTGGGAAAAAGAAAATAAAAGTTTCAGGAATAGCAGCTTTGGCTGCAACTTTTAGTTGTTCTCCTTCCATTCTGCCAGAATACACAGTCCATTTAAACATTTCATTTGGTTTTAATATATTTTCTGTGTAATCAGGTGGCTCTGTGAGATGACTGAACACTGGTCATTCTGGGCATTTGTTTATTCCAGTGATCTTACATAACATTATGGTAGCAATGTCCCACATGCAGAAAAACAATGCCAGTAGCAAAATTTCTACTGAGCATCTATTGCTGGGTTTAAATCATAGAATGTAGAATCATAGAATGTTTAGGGCTGGAAGGGACCTCCAAAGGTCATCTAGTCCAGCACCCCTGCAGTGAGCAGGGACACCCTTAACTAGACCAGGCTTCTCAGAGCCTTGTCCAACCTCACCTGGAATAACTCCAGGGATGGTGCCCCAACCACCTCCCTGGGGAGCCTGTTCCACTGATCCACCACCCTCAAGGTAAAGCAGTTCTTCCTGATATCCAGTCTAAATCTACTCTTCTCTAATTTAAAGCCATTACCCCTTGTCCTTTCACTACAGGCCCTTGGAAACAGCCCCTCTCCAGCCTTTCTGTAGCCCCCTTCAGTTACTGGAAGGTGGCTATAAGATTGGAGCCTTCTCTTCTCCAGGCTGAACAACCCCAGCTCCTTCAGCCTACCCTCATAAGAGAGGTGTTTCAGCCCTCTGACCATCTTTGTTGCCTTCCTCTGGACCCACTCCATCAGGTCCATGTCTTTGCTGTGTTGAGGGCTCCAGAACTGGACGCAATACTCCAGGTGAGGTCTCACCAGAGCAGAGTAGAGGGCTAGAATCACCTCTCTCCATCTGCTGGCCACACTTCTCTTGATGAAGCCCAGGATACAATTAGCCTTCTTGGCTGCAATTGCACACTGTTGGTTCATGTCCAGCTTCTCATCCACCAACACCCCCAAGTTCTTTTCTGCAGAGCTGCTTTCTAACATCTCATCTCCCAGCCTGTATTGATAGTGAGGGTTGTTCTGACCCAGGTGCAGGACTCTGCATTTAGTCTTGTTAAACCTCATGAGGTTCACCTGGGCCCACCTCTCCAGCTTATCCAGGTCCTCTGGATGTCTGGATGACATCCCATCCCTCCAACCTTTTTACAGCACCACTCAGCTTGCTGTCATCTGCAAGCTTGCTGTCATCTGCAAACTTGCTGGGTGCTCTCAATTCCATTGTCAATATCATTAATGAAGATATTAAACTATACAGGTCCCGGTATGGACCCCTGAGGGATGCCACTTGTCACTGTTCTCCATCTGGACATCAAGCCACTGACCACCACCCTCTGGATGCGACCATCCAGCCAATTCCTTATCCACTGTACAGTCCACCCATCAAATCAATATTTCTCCAACTTGACAAATAGGATGTTGTGGGGGACCGTGTCAAAAGCCTTGCAGAAGTCCAGATAGATCACATCTACAGGTCGTCCTTTGTCCATGGATGTAGTCACCTTATCATAGAAAGCCACTAGATTCTTCAGGCGGGTCCTGCCCTTGATGAAGCCATGTTGACTGTCCATCATCAGCCCATTGCCTTCTATTTGTCCTGTGACAAAATGACATCTTATGTCAGTGTTCACAGAAGCACTCTGGATGCAGGACTGGTCTTTGGGAAAAGATTGATACTACAAGCAAAGAACATCTTGTTAGCTCTTTGAGTGAACTCCCTCTATAATGGTAGTAGCAACAGTAAAGCCTTTTACCTTCAGCTAGCAACCCAGTAGACCTTATGAAATGAGTAGAAATGGTCTTAGTTGAATACTTACTTTGTGGGAGCCTATCTTAGAAGTACTACTGCAGTCAGGCAGAAGAATTGGAAGCCCCATCGATATTGTCAATAGGAGAATCTGGGAGGGTGCTGGTAGTGCAGCTCTCTCCTGGAAAAGTTAGGCTAAATAAGATCAGCTTGCAAAAACTCTTAAAAGCTGGAAACTTTCTCACCAGATTATCCTATTGGTTGCTTAACTAGTCTTGTATTGTCTATCTTTGCTTTAAATAAAGAAAAAAAAAGGATAAAGAAAATGTTAATCAAACTTAGTATTTGAAGTGGGAATGGTCTAACTTTCAGGGCATGGTTCACTCCAATGTGGGACACTTAACCTCAGTTGCCCAATTTGTATCTATATGTAAGTGAGAAGTTTAAACTCCCACTCCAGTCAGAGTAGGATTTATACCACTAGAAGAACCTCACAGCTTCTTCCAAGACCAAAAAAGTCTCCTCACTCTCATGCTTAGGTCTGAACCCTGAACTTTCTTTTCCTCTGTAAGGGTTATAGTTAGAAAACAATGCTGTTTCTAGAATCAGAGCATATAATAGCTTTTGAAACATTTAATTCTGTTTACCTTTGGAAGAATGCAAGTGCAAGATTATTGCAATCAAGATTTTATTTTTTTTTCTCAGCCAGAACAGTTAAAGGTTTTCTTTTCTTCCTGTGGAAGAAATGACACTGTAATGCACAGAATGAAATAATATTAAAAGTATTTTAAAATATGTTTATCTTGTTCCTGCGATAAAAAGAAAGCAAATGATATTTTATAGTTTGCAGAATCCTAACCAGTGTCAACACATCCCTGCTTGCAACTGAACCACGCTGAGGGAAATCATATAGACATGGAGTGAATTCACACTTAAGCTAACACTCTTGGCTACCTGCAGCTAGTTATATTCATGGTTGGGTTATTACAAGGCTGGACCCCAGCACATGAGTTTGCAAGCCTCTCACTGAACTAAAAAGAGCTAGAAACTAATCATAAGGTGAAATTCTTGTCCTATCGCAGAATAACTCAGGATGAATGGTATCATCATTATAGCCAGATGGGTGCACATGTTCTAACAACAAGAAAATTATATCTGCTTGTAAAATAACAGGGCTAATATCATCATCTGCACCCGTTCATTACTTCAGCATAGTCCCAGGAACATGGGAATACAGGGTGGGGCTGACTTTTCCTATTCTTTTTCCCTTTCTCCTCCATTCTGTCTTCATGAACTTGCAGAAACTCACAGATTTTTTTTTTTTCACTTTTTTTTTTTCCCCCAGTGTGCCTTGCAACATAGTCACCTACTTTGATACTAACATCACATGAAGTAAGTGGAAGAAGTCCCAAGACAACCTGACCAGTTGTCATCCTAGGGCTGCTCTTACAAGTTCAGTTTCTGGAAGAAAAGGAAATCTGGTATTAAGAATACAACTTGGGGGAGGTATAGATGGAGACTGTTTATGAAAACACATCTGAGTTACTTTTACTTACTTGATTTTATAATATCATTGGGTTATATTTCTATATTTTTCTCTACCAATAGGGTAACAATATATTTGAAAATTTGGAAGTTCCCCTATTCAATTCCAGAAGATGGGACCCCTAGATTTTATGATGAAGCCTAATGTTACAAGAATAGTTAGAATAGCTAGCAATATTGCAACAGTGAGATTGGGAAGACTTGATGTAAAGTTGAGAAGGACTTTATCTGAAAGACTGGATTCATGTTAAAATGTATTTAATCTAATTTAAACATCCTTTATTAGTAGAAATCTTAAACCAGTGGGGGAAATTTCACCCCCATGGATGGTCTGTGTGGAAAAAAAGGTATCAATTCTTAGATCTATTTTTTATCTCTTCCTCTTACGGATGCAAAAGAACCTGTGAGGCATTGTCTGGAAAGTGCTGTATTATATTATTTTCTATTTAGAGATGAGTTCATGTAGTTAAAACCTTGTCTGCTGAGCTGAAAATGAACTCCTTGGGGCATACATCTGATGCCAGCAGGAATGAGTAATTTAGATCTTGAAGCCTGTACTTCCTCCCCAGAGGATGAGGAGAAACAGAAAAGTGTTTTAAAAATTATCCTTCTCATTTGCATCTAGAGGAAAATACAGCAGCTCCAATTTATTTGATTTGTTCATTAATTTCTCAGCTAATGCTTGGAAAAAAACAAACAAACAAACAAAACAAAACACAAAAGGCACAAAATGTAACCAAGCAACTCACTAGGAGGTATTGTGAAAAATTTTGAGCTACCAGGACAGTGGATGTAACATAAAAAATGTATTACATATTATTCCAAAAGTAAAGAATAAAAATCAATTAACATTTAGGTCAGTAATCTTTACCATTATTACCCCTTAGCATATAGGAAGGAACATAAAAAAGAGTACATGTGTGGAACTGGAATGGACAAGGAATTTTTTTTGCATATACCCACTTTGTCATAATATGAATTTGATCAGTCAGCAAATTTTTTGTATAGTCTTGTTGCTCAAGTGTGGATTCAAAGGCATGGCAATGCTATCCAGACATGTTCTGTGGACTTAGTAGTTAGAAATCATCAGACTATTTTATTTAAAACAGAACTTCAATTTTATTTTTTTTTTCAAAAAAATCCACATCTATTTTTTCAAGCCCTGCTATCTGTTGCTTGCCTTGTTCTTCAATAGCATTTTCATTTAGATTTCAACTGCATTTGTAAGTGCAACAGCCTAATTTGGATTCACAACTAGCTGCCTGAAAGACCTTTTACATAAAGGCTATGTCACACAAGTTTGTGAGTTGTTATATAAATGAAAAAAAAAACGCAAAAACTGAAATCTTTTCTAGATACCTTTTTTCATTGTCATCGAAGAAGAGATCTCAGATCACTTATGTTGTTATAATCATTCAAACATCTGCTGGAAATAAAATACAGTGGAGAGGAAGCAGTTGAGGAGGTTCCTGGAGTGTGTGGAAGGTAATGCCCTGATGTAGCTGGTGAGTGTAGATGTGGTGCTTAGGGGCATGGTTTAGTGGTGGAGTTTGCAGTGTTAACAGTTAGGTTAACTCAATGATCCTAAATATCCTTTCCAACATAAATGGTCGTATGATTCCATGATTTTTGTTACTTAAAGTTGTAGCTGCTAGGCACAGCTCAGTCTGGTGTAGTACACAGTAACTCAGACACAAAACTTTATATACAAAGCATAGAGTTACTACTTTAGTGTGAGGATTCTTGAGTCTAGCAGTTGAAGGTCCAGGTCTGGCAAAAACTTTATTTATAGCATGCTATTGTATGCCTGAAAATTATATGTGTGAGTTTTTAGAACCAAAACTTTTTTCCTACTGTCTTATTTATCTAAAAATTAGGCATCTAGAGTGAACTTGATAAGTAAAGGAGAGACACAGGATTCTCTGGAAGATTTTGGTTTACTGGGATTTTGAGAGATTGAGTGTAACCTATGCTAACCTTTATGTCTTGAAGCTGCACATACAGGTCTGATAAAATGACTCTTAATAGTTTCTTTTACAGGAATAAATACCCCTATACAGCAATTAATTTTACCCTAGAATAGCTGTATAAGATAAATCAAATGAGTCACCTTCTAAGAATGATTACTTTTATTTATTGGCTAAGAAGGGATCTAAAGGTACTACTAGAATTTCGGTGAATAACTGTTAGAAACCTGAAGTTGGATGGGATTAATCCCACTCTAAAATTCATAAGCTGTGTTATCCTTAGAGGTTTGTTGTTTTGCTTTTGGCTTAGGGTTTTTTTTTTTTTTCATTGACTCTACAAAGGGTTTATAGAGTTAGCTAATAATTGTATTTTTTGATGACCAAATTTAAATGAATTGAATTACATTCAAAATGCAGCTTATATTATACATGCAGGAATGATCTTTGCTATATAGATATAGAAAAAGAAAGGAGAGAAAGAAGTAAATTAAGCATGTTCAACAGTGTTTCATACTGTCCAACTGAAATTCATGCCATGGTATATCTGTATAATAAAAATATAGTGTTCCCCAAAAGCACAATATTACAATCAGTGTACATTTTTCTTGAAGTGGGAAGTACAGGACATTGTTAAAAAAAAATAAATATATCTTCATTATGGACTACTGGAATAATTAATCAATTTTATCATGGTTTACGTGCCTATGACACCATTAATGGTAGGTGCTTGGCATCATGACAAAGGATATCAGCATTACTTACGTCTGAGAGTAACTGTGTAATATATATTAAGTTCAGTACATCAACAAAAGATGTATGGAGTTGGTTTTTTTTCATTAAATAGGAATTAAATCTTTATTCATGAATTATAGCTTGTCATTATGCATCTAATGTATCTTAACTTGTGCTCAGTGAGCAACTTGTAAAGATTTCTAAAAGCTTTGTAGTAGGTCAGTAGAGTCTCAGTTTTTAAGTTACAACATGGTGCTGTGTCTGCTATCTTGCCAGTTTCCACCAGGGTCTCAAGATTGATGCTGTCTTTCTTTGTCTCTTTCTTTTCTTCTTTCTTTCATTCTTTTCTTCCTTTTGGGTGCTGGAGGAGGGGAATCTGCCACAGTAAAGTAGAAAAATCCATTCTGTCAAATTGCATGCCCTGCTGCTTCATCACCATTATTATAGTGAGGTTTTACATTAAAGTACCCTGGATTTTAAATTGAAAGTCAAATATAATTTGCCACTAGAAGCATGAAGTGAGTGACTAGAAAAGCTGATAGCTAGGCGCAGCATGACAAATTGGTATCTATCTAATAATGAGCCTTACAAGGTCATGGATCACTACCAACCTCTCTAGTTTTATGTAAGTAGAACTGGACTACATTGTATCAATTGTTGTTTCGGGGGAAAGGGCAATATATTTTAGATTGGCCCATACATTTTCAGAGCTAAAGCTAGACAGGTACAATAAGTCCCTTTTTGATAGAAAAAAAAAAAAAAGGAAAGCAACACAGAAAAGGAGGGGGAGAATTTTGTATTTCCACATACCCATTTTCAGGATAAATTGTGGACAAGCAGACTGTTCCACTATGTAGTTTTAAGATCTAGAGAGGAAAAATCCCACATGTGTAAAATTATTTTAAAAAAAAATCTTTAAGCATGTGGACGTTTAATGGGATTTTTAGGTTAAATTATGAAATTTATTTTGTGTATACAGCTGTATCAACAAAAAAAATAAGAGGGGAGGAACAGCCATGTTCCTACACCAGAAGTAATATTATTAATAGAAGACTATTACAATGTTTGACTCATTCAAATAACTCCTCAACATGTATTAATCAATGGGGTCCTAGTGGAATTGATAGAGATATGACTATTTATACCATGAGGTAGATAGTTTGATATCATCATCCTCTAATAATATATCCACAAAATTTGTGCAGCTGGCAAATGTTATAATTTGAGACTTACTCTCAGCTGAGATCATTTACTAGGAGTTGCTCTTCTGGGACACAAAGACCTTTATCAGTTTGTCTTATGACATTATTTTTATGTGCCTTTATGAGACACTGCGTAGGATTCATGTACCGTAACTTTGGCATCTAAAATGTAGTTCATTGTTCTAAGTTCCTTTGCATCACTGTTGTGGAATAGATAGATATAATCTTTTGGAGGTGTTGAATTCTAGACAGAGATTATTTTATTGCAAAATAGACCTCTGGGACAGATCAGATTGACTCACAGAAGCTAGAAGGGCTTCTGGAAATAAATGGAGCTTAGAAAGAAAATCTGGGCTTCACCACCTATCCTTTAGATGTCTAAAACTGGATAAAACAGTTCCTAGAGTATCTACCCATCTTCTCATCTGTCTCACCTAACAGAACTAAAAACAGTGAGAACTGGAAATTCATTGTAGAGAGAAAGATGTGAAGGACAAAGGCTGGAAGCTGTGTGGTGGGGGAAAAACTGTGACACTGGGGAAAAATATGTTTTAGGCAGCTGTGCAGCTGACAGGTAGCTGGAGGGTCCTGTCAGACAACTGCTGCTCTGATGCAAAGTGGAGGATGATTCGGCAGAACTAATCTAAACCACTCATATGCCTCATTTGGCCGACCAGTGGCCATATTCTACTTTCTTTACAGAGGACTTGCAATTTACCTGGGAAATTATTTGTTATTTGCTGTTCCTCTGTCATCATAGACATAGAAGTAACATTGCTAAAGTAACAGACAATGAAGATGTCTCCCTCCCTGTACAGATGGTCTATGGAAAACAAAATGCAAAAGTTGTGATCTTTGGGAGTCTGGCTTTATAAAGTATTTTGTTTAATCTATTTCCATGTTGGAGGTCTCTTTATTCTCTGTTACGTCAAGTAAAAGGGAGGCAACCACAACAGCTTTGGCCCCAAACATCTTGCAGTACATGTAATGGTTAAGATTTTATTTCCTGGGCAATGAACATTTCAAAATGCTCAGAGTCTGATACCTGGAAATGGTCCATGCTCTCCTGTAATTCACAAAAGGAACTCGTGTTTTTCCACTTGATTCTTCTCATTTTGCTGGGTTTCGTTAACCCACAATAAAAATCACAGTGTGATACATAATACATGGGAGAAATAACGAATCATTGGTACAATAATTTAACATAAATTTCATGGAAAGGAATAGAAAATACAGTTGCTGATTAGTTCTGAAACAGGTCCTTAACATAGTACTGGGCCCCAAGATTCACATACTGTTCAATGCATTCTCTTTTTAGGGGGAAAGTAGTCAAATAAGAGTTAGTGTGTGGAAGAACTGTCCCTTACAGGAATGGCATGGCCTCTGGAGCATAAGAGAGCCATGACTAATAAGCAGCATGATTTATGAGAATAAATCTTATCAGACAAATTTGATTTCTTCTTCTGATAACATTACCAAATAAGCAAACAAAAGGAAAATGGCAGACCTAATATAGTTTGACTTCAGTAAGGCATTTGATATGGCATCTGTGAAAACTGTGAAAATGAATTCAATTTGACAAATATGTGCACTGTCACATGGATTGAAGATTAGCTCAAAGGCCATAAACAAAGAATATTGATGGATGAAGTTGAAGGGAGTTACATAGTCATTTACTGCAATGCTGGTACTAAACCAAGACTTGTTTAACATCTTTATTCCTGATTTTGAAAAGAGAATAAGTCAGCTCATTAACAAAATTTACCCATGATATAAATGGAGAGGAACTTTGAATGCCCTTATGATGAACAAATAAAGCAGTGTGTCAGAGATTGATGTGATTAAGTAATAAATGATAAAAGTGCAAGGAACCACTGCTGGTATAATTTGAAGTGAATTATAAAATAGAATTTTTTTTCAGATAACAAGGCACAACTTGAAAGGGCAAAAACAGCGTAAATGAAATTATAGGTGCATACGTATTATTGCCTCATAGAATAAGGTGATACAGTAATATCTCAGAAGAGTAATTTAATTTTGAGCACAGAAACAGACCTAGTCTATACAGCTCAGGCATTCAAAATATAAAGTTTGGTTCTTGAAATGATTAATTAAAGGAACTAGAAGAAACTGAAGTGATGGCCAAATGGTCAGATGATGTGAAGATTTAAATGGATAAACTATGATGAGCTAGACTAAAACCACCGAATTTGTATATGTTTTGAAATACCTTTATGTAATTAATTTAATAATCAATGTGAAGAAGCTCAGACTACCTGATAAGAAGCTCTCCATGTATGCTTAACTAAAAATAGTAGGGTACCTGGCAGTCTCCAAACATCAAAAGAGTATGAATTTCAAGGATAGAGAAGTGTTTTGTGTGATGCAGAAATGTATGAACAAGAACAAGGGGAGGAAGCTGAGAAAATTGCTCTTAAGGGGATTACAAACAACATGTATTTGCCATATTAGAAGTGAATTGTGAGGGAACAATACTACACAGGTAGATATACACTTTGCCTTTCAGGTTTGTGACAGCATACTACACTTGTAATAAGTTTTGCTTCTTTAAGTTAAAGTTTCTGTTAGTGGGAAGGATAGTAAAGAGATAAAATATTTGGGACCATACCTTCTCCCATATGTAGAGTCTTTGCCACCCCAGATGGCACACCAACTGCCAGGTCCTGGAAATACTGCTAAATTGTTGCCTTCCAAACATGAAGCAGACTACACCAGCATAGTATATAATAGATTATCCCGCAAGTGCTTCCAAAATTAAGACTAGATTCCTCTTTTTATATACAAAGCCCAGATGGTGCATACAAACCAACTGTGAAGTGCATTCCTGGTGTGGTGTTGAAACCTTACAAAAATGTGTGCTGGTATAACAAATGGTCTTTATTTACAAATGGATGATTGAATGAATGTTAAAAGATGCAAAGTTTTGTAGCTTACATTGAAGATGTTTGGCTAAATAGACATTGGCTATCACTTTGTATGGCTATTCTTGAACTAAAATTGGGGCAGAATAAGTTTTGCCCAAATAGGAATATTTAAAATGAAACTATAATATTTAATGTCTAAGCTTGTGGAAGCCTAACTTGAATTCTTTCAGTGAGAAACCAACAGTGGAGTAATCACCCAATACACTTGAGATCAATGCTTCTGTTAACCAAGTAGAGGAGAAAAAAGTGGAAGCAAGGAAAGTATTTTCAGTCTAATATTTGAAGAAAATGATGGCTTAGTGTTTTCACTACTTTGTCAGACTCTCTTCTCTTAAAAATCCGTTAAATCTATTAGCTAGTTTCAAGTAGGAGTTGAGAATGTCTAAAGACTAATGCTAAGCAAAAGAACAGGGCAGATTCATGGTTTCACCACAGATGCCACCAGCTGATTTCATGATAACAGGGAACTGAAATGAGGAGGAAATTCTTAACACTGCTTTTGCAGAATAAAAGGCTACATCACAGAAGTCCTTATAGGCTTCCCTCGCTGAGAATGCAGGAAAACAATATAAATGGAATCCAAAGCTTTGTAAACTAACAGGGAGCTTACCTGGATAGAAGCATACCTTAGGCAGAGGTGTTTTTTTTGTTCAGACTCTTTGTAGCCTTTCCCCATGGCATTCATGTTGTTTCTCAGATTTCTTTTTATCTTTTCTTTCTCTCTTTTTTCTTTTCTTTCATTTCCCTTTTCCCAGCTGTACTTGTGGATATTCTGATGCCTATTAATGGGTGAAGTCAGGCTACATCCGTAACACAATTAACTTACAAAGTCAGTTAGGATTAAGGCAGAAATTCAAAGATAGCACAATCAGGAGGCTGGATTGAATAGTTCTCTTCTGGCCTTGGGAGAAAGCCATGAAGACAAGAAGGTGTTATGTGAGCTATGGTAGAATTCAGTGAAAAGTCAGCATTCACCACTGCATCACTGCTCTCCTTTAACATTAGAAATGGGAATACATCTAAGTTAGGACAACCTCTAGGAAATGGAGTAGTCAGTACTATTTACTCTTTGGTAGCAACCTAATGAAAATGAAGGTATGCATATTGCTAATACTATATCAATAAAACATGACAAGTTCAGATCATCACATTAGGTTACTTTTTTACTCATTTAAGCATATTTCAAAAGAAGAAAGCTGTGGTAACATGCTACGGACATCAGGCTGTCTCTATATGGGAGGCTGCTAAGGGTGGTTTTAGAAATGAAGACTAGATTTGTCCTCTTAGTCAAGATTTTAAAAATTATATCTATTCAGACAGGTGACAGCATATTGTTTACTTGTATTTCTGCAACAGGTTTAAAGACTTAGGAAAGGTACCCCATGCATGATATGTATTTAGTTCACATTTTTCTGTACTTTGAAATATGTCAGCTTATATAACTTCAGCCTCTCTGAACAAATTTGAGCCGTGTGTCATAACATCTGATGTTACTGGATCATTGTCTGCTTACTTAACTGCTGAACATTTTGAGTCCTTTAAGTATACAGGTCATATCTTAATGCTGTGACTTCAGTGGAGGTACACCAATTTACACCAATTGAAAAATGGTTTAAAATTTATCATAATAAAAGACTTGGCAGATCCAAAAGTCACTATTTTAATGCCACTGCAGACAGCATTATTAAACATGGGGCACAGTTCTAGGGTAGTTATGGTGTTATAACATTATTTTTTAATTAATCTTTTCTCAGCTTAAATCACCATCATTGAAATGTAGGTGTTTTTCTTAGTTCCCATCTGATCAAATAGCTTACATAGAGATTGCAGAACAAGAAGAGAAGCTCTGCTACTCCAGACACCCAGATTTAGTAGTATTTCTGTTTCAAAAGTTTCATCTAGGACTAAGGCAGTGGAAAATTCACGGAGATGAGATTTTGCAGCATTCTGTACCTTGTTGCCCTGGGCATAATTTAATTTTACCTACATGCAAAACTGCCCACTGAGGCAATTTTGAGCTGAGGTTGAAATTGTTTGATAAAATGAGGGAAAATTTGGAAAATTTGGTGCACAAATGAATTTCTGGTACCTATTCCAATAGAGGATTAAAATTTTGACTTCAGACAGTGACATTGCATATGTGTTCAACTCTTAAGACTCTTGCTTTGAACATGAGTTACGAGTCAGCTGGTGCACTCTCTTTAGTTTGCAGACTTCATTTTACAAGACAAGACTGTAAAGCTCACACAAGGGTCATTTCTGTCATTGGAGTCCAGGTATGTGTCTCCCCACCTATGGAATCAGGCAACATTCTCCTGACAGGGGACCCAATAAGGGGAGAAGACATTTCAGGACAGGGTACACTGCAGGAAGTCTGGGGCACTGAACAGTGTGAAACCTTGAAGGATCTGTGGTTTACAGAGGCATATGGGAGAGTGGAGCTCCTTTCTGGGGTCTGTAATACTTGTGGGTAAAATCACAGCTGGTCATGTAATCCCTTATGATGGGACAGACTACAGTTGTGTCTGTGTTTTTGTCACTGGTTTAGGCGTGATGTTTAAGGATCATTTGAAACAGCAACTAAAATGATGACCAACATAATGAAAAAAAGGCTCAGAAGGATCAATGTATTACTTGAAAAATGTGAGACTGAGCTTTTAAGTTTTACAGCAAAAATTTCAGGTTTGGTTTATCTGAACTTACGGGCTCAAAATGGGTCATCTGTTTCTTTGCTTGTTTAGGGTTTTTTTGTTGTTTTTGTTTTAATTCAGCTTCTATAGCTTTATGGAAAGATTTATTTCTCTCAGCACAGCTCTACAAGTGTAAACTGAATTGTTGCTTGTTCATGCATCCTGATTAAGGGTCTTACCGTCAATTCCGTTTCTCTCTGCTGAGGCTTGAAGTGTTGGTATTAAGTACTTGCTATATCATCATGGTACTGTTTGTCTGAAATTGAACTTGGAAAATGCAGAAGAAATTGACAGGCATTCTGGCAAGTCCTGAATTGCTTTTCAATCCAGCTGTGTTCACTGCCAAAGGGAGTAGTCCTTAGGGAGAGATATGATTAGCAGCAAAATATCCTGGCTTGTTTTAGACATAGGAAGAATAGCTATAGGTCTGTGACAATGTATGATTAAGGTACCTCACTGAGCTAAAGGGACACGTTAAACCTGCACTGAACATTTTGCAGGGCAATTTGCAGGGTAATTTGCAGGGTAATTTGGGAACAGCACCTCTTCATATATTTACTGATAAATTTACAAATTCAAACCCATGTGCTTATGAATGCAGATACATACTATTTGCCCAGCTATTCTCCCATTTTATTTATGGACATTTAGAGCAAATAGTGATGGAAACTGCCATGAAACTGAGATGCCAAATCACACCCTTTGAATGAAATATAATGCACGCTGAATAGTCAAAGACATAATTAAATTAAACATTTGCAATAGACAAGCTGACTGGAAAATGTTTGTATAAAGCGTTTCAATGATTTAAAGAAAAAGAACACATTTATGGGGATTATAATATTTTCACTAATAATCTGCCAACCAAAAAAAAGGGCCTTTTTGTTATTTAAAATGTTTCCCAATAATAGTTTGCCCAGGTCTAGCATAAAATAATATATTGAATTCAATTCGGTGTTGAATCATTCCTTGAAAGAAAATATTTAGCATCTAGTAAAATATCCCTGAATAATCACAGAGGTCAGTAGCTGTGACCTTGATCTGTTACCTGTGTATTTGCAGTTGGCTCTGACTACAGGTTGTCAAGTACCTGCTATACTGGAAGTACAAAAGTCAGAAGTCTCCATATTTGACACTGTGAAAAACCCAGCCATCCTCTTCCTCATTTAGTCAAACTGTCTTCTTCACATATACCATATACCATTCAGTGATTTGTCCACCTCCTATGCTGAACACTTAATGATACCTAACTGTAACTTTCCATATTGTTTCACCAAACTTTCATCATTTTCTATATATTTGTTCCTAGTTGCAAATTTGTCAAAGTTCCAGTACAGAAGTGCTGAATCTAAGCATATAAAAATGCTTAAGTGTCCTGGTTTGGGTGAAAACCAAGCAAATTCTGTTCAGTGATTTTACTTTTCAGCTTAAATTTCTAACTAACTGCACTTTCTAGAGTTAGCAGCATGTTTTGCAGACAGTGTCTGCTTCTAACAGTGATAACACCTC